>JAOVVI020007763.1:0-14389 GCA_028571085.2 Nepenthes alata
AAACCCTAACTCCCTCTCTCTCCCCATTTCTCTCTCCCCGATCCCCATTCCAATCTTATCTCTATTTTTTTTGTCTTTTTCGTTTTCTTTAATAATATATTATTATTATTACTATATATATTTTATTTTAATTTTCTTTTATTCTAAAATTTGAATCAATATTTGGGCGACAACACGGGCACACCCCGAGCGCCAACCCAATCGATCCAAACCTCATCCAAAATTTTTTTAATGTTTAATTATTTTATCATGCCTAATTTATCTAAAATTATAATTAATATTAAAATAATTGATGGAGGTCTTATATTATTATAACTTAATGATCTAGGTAGATAATTGTGTTTGACTAAAATTAAAAATAATATTACTTTCAGGTATTTTAGTAATATTTATAATTCTATTCTCGTTATATTTCTAGGTGGTTGGAAAAAATTAACTTGTCATTCTTGTGGTAAAGTGATCTCATCCCATTTTAATAATTTTAGAGTAAAAGTAGTCACAGATTTAACTTCTACTTGTAATATGATTGTCTCATCAGGTGGTGTCTGAATGAAATATCTTGGATTAAATTGACTAGTAAGTAACTTAAAATAGATTCGATGAAGAATTAAAAATCATCTTCTTTCTTCCTGTTGGATTAACCTTGGGAGATGAAAATTAAGTACTAACGTGTTAAGTATAGTTAGATCATTGAGATCAACTGTAAAGTTAGGTGCGCAATTAAAATAAATTAGTCCATTACATAAATTAGATTGAATAATTGCTAAGATAGTGTCTTTATATTTTAATAATATTTGATCTCTTAAATATAATAAAACTGGTGTATCAATTTCTAATTCAATTAATAGTTTAATTACTATTTGAATGAATTCATAATGAATATAATTATAATCTTATTGCTTAAATCTTTCAATGGATAAAATGATAATAATTTAATTTTTTCGTATTTATTTTTAGTTAAAATAGTTTATTCATGATCTTTAATTGCTAAAACAGTTTTAAATCAAAAGTTTCTATTTGATAAATTTTTTTAATGTGTTTATTGGGTGTAGTCCAGATAGAATAATTATAACAATTATTAGGTATAATTAATAATTCTCTAGTATTTATCGTTGTATTATGATTTGAATTACTACCACTGAATATTCATCTTAGTCTCAAAGCCATTTTCAGAGTTTCTATAAATGATGCATAAAACTAAATTTTTTACAGATGATGCATAATAATATTTACAAACTTAATGAAACAAGAACACCCTTGACAAACAACACCCTTTTATCACCTCGACGGGCAAACATATTGGTTCACAGACTTAAACATTCCCTATCATTCTTAAAACTATCATGCAAGTGATTATACCTTACTCAAATGTAGAAAAAGTAGTGATTTATGCTTTATACCATGCAGAAAAAATGAACATGGTTATGATACCAAATTTGTATGCAGGATTGTATTTCAAAAATTATTAATACAAAATATGTAAATCAATGAAGAATAAAATTATACCAGATAATGCTGAATTAAACTGTTGGACTTTGATTGATGAAACTTGATTATATTCGTAGGAGGTTAATACAAGGAAAGAAAAATAAAAATAAAAATTTACATGGGATAATTACAATGATGGAAAGAAAAATAGGAGAGACTTTTTATTTTTCCGTTGTAGCTATTTTTTGGCTATTGACACCTGCCTTAAATTGAAGAGCATATTGTCTTAAATAGAAGAGTTTGATGAATTTGCACCATTGATTATCTAAATAATTGAGTAATTTCTACACCGTTGATGATTCTTCATAATTGAGACGAATCAATTCTGTTTTACATCACATCATCCATAGCCTTTGATAATTACAGAGTATCCTTTGATCAATTTTGTCAAAAAGATGTTATCACATCTCCGTAGCTTTTGATAAAAAATGTCAATCCAGTTGGTCGGTCATTTGATCATATCGTCCTTGTGTTATCTTTTGTCAAACCGGCCAATTAGATGAATAGTACCAAATAGTGCTTTCATAGTGTTGCATAGTATAGCATAATATTTACATAGTACATGTTGTTCTTCGGGGGGAAGTTGCAAGGATGGTTTCTATATTTAATTTTTGCATAGTAAATGTCATTAATACGATTTTTTAAAACGTAACGTACTTGTAAAGGGAAAAATATTTATACGGGATGAACAAAATAGAGGCGATCCCAAGGGCCAAAGAGATGGTGTGGGCCGAGGCATTGGGCCGGTGTTTGTATTAATAGATTATATTTGTAGAGATAGCGAGCTATTGTGAAAATAAGCCAATATCCATTATTGATAAGGAATCCAATAATGATCGGATTAGATTCATGGATAACAAAGTCTTGGACTGTTTGTTTGAAAATTTAAATCTAGAAATGCAGTTTCAAAATCCAAATGGCACCATTGTGGAGTAATTTGTATAAGAGTAATAGTAGGATGATAAGTTGAATGTTTTTGCCATTTATAGATATGAAGACCACAGTTGCATATATCTGTCGGAGTCCATATTTGAGGGGGAAGTTAAGTAGTCATAGCAGTGCCATCTATCAACTTGATAACACGAATAGTTGGTTCGGTTTGATAATGATCACATAATAAATATAGTTTTTGTGGTGGTAGGAAAACATAAATATCCCATCGAGGAAACCATATTCCAATTGAAGTATCTGGTTAAAAGCAGTAATATTCCTTGCATGTTTGGGTGAAATTAGAAAAACCCATGATCTCATTTGTGCTAAAATAGAGTAATGATCCATCATGGAAAAATTTACTGGAATCAATGTCATTTTCAAATATAATTCCATGTCCATAATCAGTATAAGAGTCACATTGAAATAAAGGTTGAAGTTTTTCAGCAATTGGCACCATATGCCAGGTGTTAAGTATTGGACTGATAACATAAAAATATTCCGGATAAGTAGTTGATGTGGGTGCGCAGAGTAGTAATCCATTGTTGCATGATAACATGTGAAATCACTGATCATAGATAGAACTGATAGAATCGATTGATAAGATCATATCTCCTGTAGGAATAAAGTTTCATCGTCCACTATATTTTGATTGTAGAAGATAGGCTTCATCGTCTTTGCTTGTGGCATGATAGGAATGGTATTTAAGAAAATATATTTTTGAAATTAAATGGAGATAGGATTTGAAAAGAGCGGAGAATTTGAATAAAACTTTGACGGGGAGTCATAAAAAGATTTTATAAAATTGATCATAAGTGAAAAAGGGTGTAGGAGATTGATTAGCTTTTTATGATGGGGTTTTCTTTTTCCTTGGCATGATGTCCGAGTAAGAATTCTTTTATCATAAAATTTGGTATAGAATTAGAAGAGCCTTTAATAAATTCAATATGAAAATAAAAAATAGATATGTATAAAATTAGAAGAGCCAGCGTGCAAAAATTTATTTGGAAATAAGATATTTAACATTCTTTTGTAAAATATTTTTAGCAACTTTATAATCAATTTTTAAAAGAAATTTTTTGTTGTACAATTGATTTTAAAATTTTGATATGTATAAAATAATGGATAAAATTTTTTTAATGGTTGAATAAATTTTCTGGACTCCTAACCATAATCTAGAATGAAATCTAACTATTTGAGTGTATGTATTTGAATCTAATTTTTATTTAAGGATATCACCATATCCTATATCAGAGGCATCAATTTCAATAATAAGTGCTACATGTGGATGGGGTATGCCGAAATACGGTAAATATTAGACTTGTTATTTTAGGGTTTGAATAATAGTAGTGTGTTCATTGGTCCATTCAAGAGTATTCTTTTGGAGTCTTTTATATAATGGTCCGCAAATCTATCTAAATTTTAGGATAAAATCTGAAATATAGTTTAAGCATTCTAAAATCTTTGTAATTAAATTTTATATTTTATTTTATTAGAAAATTTATTAGCAAATTCAATTGATATTTGAATAGGAGTTATTATATATTGATAAATATTAAATCCTAAAAATATGATTTTAGTTTGGAATAATCTAATTTTAGGGAAAGAAACTACTAGTTTATTATACTTAATAATATTTAAAAATTAATATATATATTTAAAATATTGATCAATTATAGTAGAAAAAATTAAGATATCATCAATATAGACAATAATAAATTGGGTATAAGGATTAAATATGTAATTCGTAATATTTTGAAATTCAGATGGAGTATTTCTTAAGCCAAAAGGTATGACATTCTATTCATAATGTCTAACAGGGACTATGAATACCGTTTTATATCTATCTTTTTTATTTATTTGGATCTGTCAAAATTCTGTTTTCATATCAAATTTAGAAAAAAATATTAGCATTATATAAATGATTGATTAAATCTCTTTTATTAAAAATTAGATATTTGATATATTAGAGAGTTTTATTAAGTGGTTTATAATTGATTACAAATCTGGAAACACCTCTTTCAATTTCAGTATTTTTCATGACATAGAAAGCAGAATAACTCCAAAGTAATTTTGATGGTCTAATTAATTTTTTATCAAGAATGTCTTAATTTTTTTTTATAGTATTCTAATAATTCTGGATTTATTTAGATGGTTTTGACTTTAGTAGGGATTTGAGTTTCTATAAAATTTTTTTCATAAGGTAATTCTACTTGATATTATTTTATATTCTAGAAGACATTTGATAAATGCGACTATACTTTTTTTAAAAAATTTATTATAATTTTTTAATTTTTATTTGTAGTAATGAATTATTTAATTGTTTTTCTATATTAATAATTTATATTTCTTCGTTTAAATAATTAATTTATTTTTTCTTTTTTTATTATTAAATTAATTTATTTATAAATTGATGTTCTTGTATTTCTTGTATTTTTTTGTTTAATAGGATGAATAAAAGGAAAAAGAATTTTATTTCCTAATACCTGTATAAATAATCATTCTAGAGTTACTTTAAATGGATATATTTGTATGAAAAAGGGTGTGCCAAGTGTGATATCATGTTGTAAATTTTTTACTAAAATAAAAGTTGCTTTAAAATAATGTCTTTGATTACATATAGTAGTATTTGTTAATTTGTATTGAATATTTAATCTAGATCCATTAGTAGTATGCAATTTTTCTGCAGTTTTTTTGATAATATTTAGTTAGTGTTAAACTTTTTTAAATATAATTTTGATCTGCACCTGTGTCAAGTAAGACAATTAATTTTAAATGGTATTCATTATTAATTACTAATATAATTTGACTCTGCCATTTTTAAAAATTAATTTTGGTTATTAGTTGTAAATATTGATCACTAAGTTGTTTAGGAGTTGATTACGACGAAGATGGACAAGTTGGTATGAGGGGTTCAAAGTTTTGTTTATTTTCTAATATTGCTATTTATGTGTCTAATTGGAGTTCATTAAATTTTATTTCTTACAATTGGCTTTTTAATTTTTTTACTTCATCTTTGATTTATTTTATCTCTTTTTATAAATCTCCACTTGTAACTTGATGAAATAAAGAGGGAGTAGGGTAATTTTTAAATATCTTTCTTAGACTAAAATGTTCAATATTTTTTGTGGTTTATTTTTGAGATATGAATTCTTTTAATTTTATAAAATATTATCTTTTAATATCTGAATCTTTTATTTTATCAATAATATTAAGTAAAAATTCTTTGTCATCTTGTATACGTAACATATTAATTTATAATTTATAATTGCATAAACCTTGTCTTATATCTAAATTTTTATCTTCTGATTCACCTGTGAAAATTGAGGAGCTAGATTGTATATTATTTAGATCATTTTATTCTTGACTTGTATTTTCATTACATTCTTCATCACTGAGTAATAGAGTGATTAAATTATTGCATAATTATTTATTATTTATAAAAAATTTATAATTTTTTTTAATTTATATTGATTAGTAGTATGGCCGGGCCTTTTACATTTCTAGCATGTAAGTTTGGATTGACAGTCTTGATATGAAGTTTTAGATTCCTTATGTGATTTAGGTTTAGGTTTAGATTTAGAATGTGATTTTTTTTTGTAGTAGATTTAAAATAGTTATTTTGAGGTTGATAGGTTTTGCTTAAGTATTTGAGGGCTTTATATTTTTATTGTGATGGTGCTTTTAATTTTTTTATTCCATATTGATAATAGAATGAGCCAATTTGAGATTTAAATTATTTATTATCTTTAGTTAGTTTATGATATTATTTATAATATTGACATAATTGTAATCCTTTTTTTAATAAATGTAAATAATTGACCATAGCTAATATTAGACTATTGGATTCGACTACCACCAAAATCTTTGAGCTTAGTAAGAATTCATTTAACAAAAATAGTAAAAAGTCCAGTAATAAATCTTTCTTTCCAGGAAGGTTCATTGTAATCTCTTCTATAAAAAATATGATTGTTAAAGATATTTTCATACCTTTAAAAATCTTAAAGTGTTGGACATTTAAGATTTGTGAGTATGATTTTGGAACTAATTAATTCATCCTCCGCATTACCTAAAAAGGCTTGGCTAAGAGTGACGACAAGCATTTTTAAAGAGTTTTCTTGTTGAATGATTTGGATTTCTCCATTAGGTCCTTCTTGTTGAATGGTCTCTACATGATTTATAATATAGTATTACTTGTTTAGAGTTAATGTATTATCCCACCAAAATTTAAGTGTGCTAGTGAAACTAATTAGAATATATTTTATAGCCATATGTTCAGTAATATTATTAACTGTTCGGTAGGCAACATATAAGGTTTCCATCTCATAAAATATACATGTAATTTCGTATTCAGATTTGCCTTTAATGTTTCATTCATGTATAGCACGTTGATAATAAGTTTTTGAGGAATATTGATTTCTTTCTTCATATTGGATATCAGGTGGTGCTGCTCTTGGATAATAATTTTTTGTTAGAGAAGTTTGTATAGGTTGAATTTTATTAATTTTTTGATCATCATTCTTATGAGTTACTTCTGGTATTTTATCTATTATTTGAACGGTGTAAAATATTTTTGGTGTAGAAGTAGAAGAGGATAGTAAATTATTTAATTAATTTATTAATTTTTCTAGCAAAAGTTTTGTATGAGTTGGAGGAAATTCTAATGTTCTAACAGTAGGTAGAGGTAATTTTTATAATAGTGTTATATTATATAAAAATTAATAATTATTATTAATTGATTTATTTTGAATTGTATACTCAATTCAACCTATTTGTTTAGCAATTGTTTATAATATTTGAGAGTGATAATCATTTTGTTCATAAATCTTTTTAATATCTCCTAATTGTGTATCACTAATATTATCACGGTTATCTTCTTTTTTAAAAGGAGAAGCCTGAAAAATTAAATTATTTTTGATTATTTTTAAATTAATTAATGAAGGATGAACAGATATAATTTATTATCCATTAATAATTTTCTATGTAGAGGTAATTATTTCATTAGTATTTATTTATTGAGTAGTTAATTTTAATTTATTCCTTATATATGAAATAAATTATTTAAAAATGGTAAATTTTATTTGAGTAAGGTCATCATCTTTTTTCATAAAATGTTATATTCTTCTATTTGTTCTTTAATAAAAGTATTAAAATATTAATTTCTAAGATTATTATTTTTTTCTAATATAAATTCTTTTCTAAGTGCATCTATATCAGAAATAAAATTATTTTCAAGATCGATTACATTAATGGTAGAAAATGTTTCCATTATTTGATAAGGCAAAGTCCAGTCAAAATAATTTTGGCCACGTTAGGTATAATTAGTAATTTTCTAGTATTTATAGTTATATCATGATTCGAATTACTATCATTGAATATTCATCTTAGTCTCGAAGTCATTTTCAGAATTTTTTTAAATGATACATAAAACTAAATTTTTTACAGATGATTCATAACAATACTTGCAAACCTAATGAAACAAGAACACCCCCGACAAACAACGCCCTTTTATCACCTTGATGAGCAAACACATCGGTTCATAGGCTTAAACATTCCCTATCGTTTTCAAAGCTATCATGCAAGTGATTATGCCTTACTCAAATGCAGAAAAAGTAGTGATTTATACCTTATACCATGTAAAAAAAATAAACGTGGCTCTGATACCAAATCTGTATGCAGGATCGTATTTTAAAAATCATTAATATAAAAACACGTAAACTAGATATGAACAGAAATATACCAGATAAGGCTGAATTAAACTGCTAGACTTTGATTGATGAAACTTGATTACATTCGTAGGAGGTTGATACAAGGAAAGGAAAATAAAAATGAAAATTTACATGAGATAATTACAAGGATGGAAAGGAAAATAAGAGAGACTTCTGATTTCACCGTTTTAGCTCTTTGCTGGCTATTGATGAGTGCTTTGAACTTAAGAGGGAAAGCATTTAAATATAAATTGTAGAGTCTTCTGCATCATTGATTGTTAAAATAATTGAGTAGCATCTAAATCGTTGATCGGTATCATAATTGAAAGGAATCAATTTTGTTTTGAGTCATATCAAAAACAGCTTTAAAAAATTTACCCGTTGTCACGGTGCTCGAGCTTGGCTCGAGCAGGTGGTGAGCACACGGAGGGTTTCATGAGAAACCCTAAGTGTGCTCGAGTAAGAAGGAGGTGGACATTGAGCGGCTGTGTTTGGAAAATTTGGTTCGAGTGCATGGAGAGCTCACGGCGAGTGCAAGGCTTCAAAAATTTTAACTTGAGCTGATAGAAGGCGTGTGGCAGGCGTTATGTAGAAGATGATCCAAGAACGGATAGCCACGAGCATACGATGATGTACCACTTCAACGAATGCAAGACAACGTCGACACAAGATTACATATGGTCATAAATATGCCAATCATAAAAAATAGCCATAACAATCTCCCCATTTGACAATTCTGTGACAATATATATAAAATAAAGAAAATACAAGAGAAGTATCTGTTCATACACTATTGAGATAGAACCCGTGTACATAAATATGTACACCTAAGAAAAAATAGAAATAAAACAATAGGTAAACGTAAAAATCTAGACTAGCATTGCTGTGTCGATACTGTGACTGCCACGTTGAGACTGTAGTTGTGTTACCTGGGCAAACATGATTAGTACAAATAGGTATAATACAAAATAATATGACAATAGCAATAGAAAATGAAAATAACATGCAGTAACAAAATGAATAAAGGTACAACAGTAGACGATATGAAATCAGTAAAAGAAATAAAAGCATCACAAAAATCAAAGAAGAACTTCCCCTCACGAAAATAGCATCCTCCCCCTCACAAAAATAGCATTCCTCCCTAACAGAATTAATACCGTCTCCCCTTGTGTCCTCCTAAAAACACATAGTGAGACACCTTTACTCATCATCTTTTGTCACGAATGGCCAAAGGGTAATGAAACTCACTCTTCTTGATCCACAACATTTTACCCCATTTTATGGCATTACTTAAGTTTATCACTTGATCAGTTAGATGTTGGATGTGTTGAATTAGATGCTCTATGTTAGAGTTTTGTTGAAACTTATTTTGACGTAATGATATAGGGCAATAGGGACGAATATGGCCAATAATTTTACATCCATGATACGTTGGAACAAATTTGGCATAGCCATCAGAGGGTATATTTGCTTCCTGGTGGAATTAAGACAGAACTTTTTCATACTTGTTAAATTTTGATAGTTTTGTGTATTGGTACACTTCTTTGGCGAACCTCTGGACAATTTGTCAATATGAGGAGATGAGAGACTTTTTCTCTTGGGATGGATATGTACCGGACAAATACAGCTTTAGAATTAACATTGGTATTTAATAAATTTTCTGAGTAATCCAATCTGATTTTATTTACTCTTATTTTTTTCAAACCGAGCATATGGTCCAAATTTTTGGACTCATTTATAAATTGTTTCAAATCATTTTGAGCAGCCTCTAAATCAAATTCAAGAATCATGATTTTTTCAGTAAAAGAGTTTTTTAGATTCTCAACTTTTTAAACTTTTGAATCTAACTCGAATTTAAGAGCTAATTTTTCTTTGTCCATTTTTGCCAATTTATTCTTTAATAATACATTTATTTTCTTGATCTGTAGACATTCTGTAAATAATTTATCATGAGTATCCTGAAGATCATACAATTCAGATTTTGACTCGTTCTCAGAGTTATTGGATAACTTAAGACTTGCTTCTAAATGTTCATTATTTTTACACATTGAGGTCATAAAAGTCAAGTACTTGATGGGGCCATCTTTAGAGCATTTTTAAATCTCTTCTTTTTTTTTATCGCTCAAGGTCACATTAACTTTAAAGGCTTGACTTTATTGACGTTTAAGGTTTAGGCATTCAGCATGATAATAACCAAAACCTTTACACTCTTAGCACTGAACATTTTGAGTATTTTTTGATTTGAATTCTTTAATTTCATGTCGACCTTTCTTATCATATTTAAGAGTTCATTTTAAATCCACACTAGGTATGTCAGATAAAGATTTATTTTTTTTAAGAATTTTTTAAAATATCTAACAAATGTGGAAAAATTTTCATCGCTATTCGACTCCTCATCATAGTCACGATCTCTCTCTTCCCTAACAGATTTTAGAGCAATCGATTTAATTTTTCTTGATTGTGAAAGCGCGTTCTCAAAAGTTTAGAATGATCCTACAAGTTCTTCGATTTTTATTTTATCAAGGTCATTACTTTCTTCGATAGAGGTAACCTTAGGTCTAAATTATTTAGGGAGTGATCTAAAAACTTTTCTAACAATTTTATTTTTAGGAATCCGTTCTCTGTAATTAAACGTAGAATTCACAATATCATTCAACTGAGTATAGAATTCATCAATAGTTTCATCATCTTTCTTATGGATTTCTTCAAATCTGGTAGTTAGCATTTATAATTTTAAATTTTTTACAAGTTTGGTTCATTCATGAGTGATTTTAAGTATATCCCATGTATCTTTTATAGTCTCACATCTAGATATGCGTTTAAACTCTTCGTGAGATATGGCCATAAAAATAGCACATAATGTCTTACTGTTCCAATTACAAGTATCAAGTTTTTCTTTTGACTACAAAGATAGAATTTTTGTTTCATCACCACTTTTGGGTGGAGTCCACCTAGTTTGGGCACTAGCCCACAAGCGCTCATCTATCGATTAGAGGAAGGTTCTTATCCGAACTTTCTAATAGGCATAGTTGCTCCTATCAAAGAAGGGAGGTACAGAGAGCAATCTACTTGTATACATCTAGATCGAGGGTTACGGATTGAGGTAAATGTCTGATACCAATTGAAAAAGAACATTTTGTCCCAACTTATATAACATTGTTTCAACATCGTATAAGATTAGCGGAAGCGGTACAAAATTAAATATTCAATACACGTAAAGAATATTTGTATATAGATGATACGAATAATATGAGTATAAAAATAAAATAATAATAATCATAAAATATAATCTTTTTAGTGACGAATAAAAAATTCGATACCCACGGTAATGAAAAAAAATCCTCTGGACTTCAACGAGGATGGAAGAAATGTACTATAAAAATAAACTTACAGATCGGGTGGTAACGACGTGCTAACCTAATCGACTTACTCGTGGCTTGTAATCTCTATCAAGAAACTCCTTGGATTTGCCAGTGGCAACAAAATCGGATGTATTCCAGTCTTTATGTCAATCTTTCCCCTCGAGCCATTTGAATTGTCAAACACGATCGGATCCCCTTCTTCAACGTACTGACGTCACCAAAGAAAGTAGAAGGGTAGAAGAGATGGAAATGAGAAAACATGATGCGGAGAGAAAATTTTATCAATGGAGCACGATCATAGGCGTGAAGTTTTGTCTAAGACGGAGCACAAAAATATAGTTTTTTTCAAGAGAGGAGGCTCCTCACAAGTCTGCGAGAGGTTTTAGGGTTTCAAGACATAAGACAATTATTTATAGATAGCTCAAAAAATAACTTTAAAAAATTTGCCAGTTGCCGTGGCACTCGAGCTCGGCTCGAGGGAGTGGTGAGTGTACAGAGAGTTTCATGAGAAACCCTAAGTGCTCTCGAGAGAGAAGGGGCGGATATTGAGCAGTTGTGTTTGGCAATTTTGGCTCAAGCGCATGGAGAGCTCACGGTGAGCGCAAGGCTTCGAAAATTTTGGCTCGAGTAGGTAGAAGGCGAGCAATAGGCGCTGTGCAGAAAATGATCCAAAAATGGACAGCCACGGGCATACGATGATATAGCACTTCAACGAACCTAACACGACATAGACATAAAATTACATATGATCACGCAATATGCGAATTATAAAAAAAAATGGCCCTAACAACAATCATTCAACGTACATATTAATATCTAACAAAGAGCCAACCTAATTTGCAAGTGACTAAGTGAACGTGCACCTGCAGCATAATCCCTCGGTTGAGAAAATATGTACAGCAGTTCGAGGTGACAACCTTATACGTGGTATGAGCAGTGGTGTACCAACCGGAGAGGACCGCTACCTCAAAAGATTTTCGAAAACAGAAGGGCTACGCCACACACGAACTGCAGGGAGGTCTCACCTCCTCACAAAATCTGCACAACTTCAAATCAATGTATGACAACCCAAGCAGAACAACACCCTATACTCCAATTTTCACACTAATCTGGGGAAGTTTCAGAAATATGAGTGACAAATTTCCTAGCCCTAAGAACCTCGATCTGGAACCGGTAAAGGGAGCAACAGATAGAAAGAACTTGAATCTCCACAGGAAATATTAAAGAAGCTGAAAATCTATAGGAATGGGCTCCCATGCACGATGAGCAAGCAGGATTTGAGGAAGTGAAGGGTAAGAATTGGGGTTCACGTATGCGGGAAGGAAGAAAAATAGAACCTGGGGAGCCATCGCTTGTGCGCGCATTAGGCACATAGGTGCTGGTATACTATGAAACTGGTGCATGAGTTTCTGTTGTGTGCAAGCACAGGCTGAAGCATTGCTAGACGTGCTTTTGTTGTGCGAAGGTTAGGCGTGAAATACATTGAAGTGCATAGCACGAGTGTATAACATACGTGCCGTGCCTTAGGTGTGCAAGGGCTTCCTTTGCTTGCTTTATAGGAACATTGAAGAGCTTCCTTGCTCCGTGTAGAGAAAAGCCGGTTGCAAATGCATTTAACCCACAAAGAGCAAATTTTTTTTTTGTTTTTGTTTTAATGTGATGAATTTAAGATAATAGCAAAAAAAGAAAAAGATGAGGTAAGAACTTGTGATGACATGGACCGTCATATATGGCACATATGAATTAAGAAAAAAAAATCTAACAATTCCTACATTCAAAAGGAAAGGGCATATGCAGTTGTTGTATGAAATGCAGCACCATACCAACTTAGGAGGACTTACGGCCAAGATTTTGACGAAAATCCGACTAGAATTAATAATCTGTGAAACCCAAAGAGTCGTTGGACAGAAAGTCTGCTAGAATCTCTAGCCTCTAACATTTTTTCTCCCTTAGTCTGACCCCAAACATTGAGGTGATCATCATTTTTTTTTTATTAAGCTCATCATTTTTTATTACAAATTTTGGAGTTAGTATAATTTGAACTATTATTTTTTGTCATTTTTCTGAGTCTAGAAAGGCATACTCAATATATCATGAGTTTTTTTTTTCTTTTTTTTTTCCGGGAGGGTTTAGTTAAAGTATGACTAGTGTTAAGTAAATCTATATTTTAAAACCAGCTTAACACATTTAGGATTACTAACTGACATACATCCATATAAATGACTAAACCCTTAATCAACAATGTAACATATAGACATAAAAGAGACACCGCACACTTTATGAACAACCTCTTTAATATAAATCAACGTGAACAAGGAAGAAGCGAAATCATATCATAGTTGATACAATCAAGTTTCCCTCTTTTTCTTTTGGAAAAAAAACAAAAAAATGGAAAGAGACTTCATGCTAATGCATTGAGTAATCTAACCTATGAGTGCTAAGAGCACACAGTTTTAAGGGCTAGTGCAAATACCAAGGGCTTTCTTCGTACTCTTAGACCTAAGTTTGTCTAAAGGTTTGATAAATAGATACACCAACTGATTTTCTATAGAGAGATGTTCTAATGTAATAACACGAGACTCAGCTAAATTATGAATAAAGTGATGCTTTATATTTGTATGTTAGGAACATGAGTATTGGATAGAATTTTTAGAAATAATAATAGCGCTTGTGCAAGTCATAATTGATAACCAAATATTTCTTCTCAACACCATAATCTCGAATCATCTACTTCATCTATAGAGCAATTGAGTGCATCGGTTGCTAGCTCTAATATACTCAACTTATGTAATAGACAATAAGATGCAATTTTTTTTCTTGCTCATCCTTATTATTAGATTTGTAACCATGTAAATAAATCTTCTATAAATCCTTTTTATGTCATAAGTGTTTTCAACCTAG
>JAOVVI020007764.1:0-14648 GCA_028571085.2 Nepenthes alata
CACTGCTCTTCACTCTCATCACCGAGCTCAACATACATACACACACACACACATATATATATATATATATATAGGCACTGGGCAACCACCTACTCTGTAGATTGGTTGCATGCACAACAAAACCTGCTACCAGTTCTGCCAAATGCCTTCCTACCGGGAGCAATTGACTTACTCTGCAAAACGGTTGTTAGCTTTATAAACTTCTCCGAAATTCCACTCCGAACTTTCTTCCATTTCTGCTAAGTGAAACCACTATGGCTATTATCCGTTCCGGCTACTTCCCACACGGGAGTGACCTAAAATCTTACAAACTTCCCCTCACGACCGTGGGAAAATTAAATCCGTCAGTCTAGCCATACTGTAACAAGCTTCAAGCTTCCCCTTTGGCAGTACCTTGGTCAACACGTTTGACCCATTCTCCTCAATTCGGACCTTTTCCAGTGACTGCAGTCCCGTGTCAATAACATCTCTCATCCAATGATATCAAATATCAATATGTTTCAATCTTGAGTGGAATAAGGAGTTCCTACAGAGGTGTATAGCACTTTGACTATCATAAAGTACCACATACTTCTCCTGTTCAAAACTAATTTTTCGAATGAATTTCTTCATCCATAGTATCTCCTTGCTAGCCTCAGTTACAGCAATAAATTCTGTCTCAGTGGTTGAAAGAGTAACGCATTTTTATAGTTTTGACTGTCAAGAAATAGCTCCTCTGGCAAACTTGACCAGGTATCTCGAAGTCGACTTTCAGGAGTCAACATCATCAGCCATATCAGTATCAGTGTATTCGACCAATAGAGGCTTGTCACTTCCAAAATATAGACATATCTTGGAAGTCCCCCAGAGATATCTTAGTATCCTCTTCACTGCTGACCAATGCTGCTTACCGGGATTTGACAAAAATTGGCTAACTGTGCCGACGGCATGTGCAATGTCTGGCCTCGTACACACCATAGCATACATTAGACTTCCCACGGCCGACGAGTAAGGTACGCCTCTCATGGCAACTTTTTCATCATCCGAGATCGGACACTGCTGACTGTTTAGTCTAAAATGACTCGTCAGCAGAGTGCTCACCGGTTTGGATTCATTCATGTTGAAGCATCATTGGAACACCTTCTCCACATAATTTTCTTGGGATATTCACAATCTCTTTGCCTTGCGGTTGCGAAATGTTCTGATACCTAGAATCTGTTTTGCTGGCCCTAAGTCCTTCATGGCAAAGGATTTCCCAAGTTGTCGCTTCAACTCGGTGATCCGAGCGACATTTCGTTCAATGATCAGTATATTATCCACATAGAGTAGGAGAATGACAAAATTATCGTCAGAAAATCTCTGAATAAAGACACAATGATCCGAAATAGTGTTTTGGTAGCCTTGATCTACCATATCAGACTCGAAGTTTTTGTACCATTTTCTCGGGGTTTGCTTTAGCCCATATAGGCTTTTCTTCATACAACACACCAAGTGTCCCTTTCCCTTAACTCAAAATCTCTCCGGCTACTTTATGTAGATCTCCTCCTCGAGATCACCGTGCAGAAAAGTCGTCCGAACATCTAACTGCTTCACCTTTAAATTAAGAACGGCGACCAATCTAAGTACCACTCGAATAGAAGACATTTTCACAACAGGGGCGAAATCTCATTAAAGTCAACGCCCTTTCGCTGGTTAAATGATTTCACCACCAGCCGCACCTTGTACCTCTGTTGCAAGGTGCTCTCATCGGTCTTCAAACGGAAGACCTACTTGTTCTTCACGGCTCGCTTCCCCTTTGGCAATTTAGCCAACTCAAATGTATGATTTTCATGCAGTGAGCCCATCTCATCCTGCATAGCTTCCTTCCATTTTGTATTGTGTTCGCCTCCCATAGCTTCTTCAACGCTTTCAAGCTCTCCTCCATCAGTGAGTAAAACATAGTCACTAGCTGACAGGCGAATTGATGGCCATCGTTCCCTTGAAGATCGCCGGACAGGAACAATTTTGACAGGCTTTGTAGCGTTTTCGCCATCCACATTTTTGTCCGGCGCTGGTGTCTCCTCATTGTCTTCTCCGACCACACATTGGCCGTCTACCTCTTGACAGGTGCCGGTCAGACAATATCAACACTCATCTTGTTAGTCCGACCAATGTCTTTCATGGCCTTCTTCTCTTTACCGATGTCATCAATAGTCTTATTCTTAACAAACACCACGTCTCTTGATCTGACAAGCTTTTTCTCAGTTGGGTCATAGAATCTAAATCCCAACTCATTTTTCCCATAGCTTAGGAAAACACATTACATTGTCTTCGGTTCCAGCTTTGTCCTTTCATCCTTTGGGACGTAGGCGAATGTCTTGCTCCCAAATACCCGGAGGTGATCATAAGACGCTTCTTTTCCGGACCACAACTTCTCTAGGACTTCTCCATTTAGTGGGCTGGACGGTGATCTAGTGATGACGTTAGTAGCGGTTCTTAAGGCCTCTGCCCAAAAATGTTCCGGGGATCTTTTCCTCAGAGAGTACACGTCTAACTCTCTCCATCAACATTCGATTCACCCGCTCAACCAACCCATTCAACTGTGGTGTTTTCGGCGGTGTCTTCTGGTATCAAATACGATGAGACCGGCAATAGGCATCAAAGGCCCCAATGTAATCATCGCCATTATCACTTTGAATGCATTTCAATTTTCTCTCCGTCTGCCGCTCAACCAGAGCATGAAAATGCTCAAATACTCCAAGGACTTGGTCCTTGGTCTTGAGTGGGTAAACCCACAGCTTCCTCGAGTAATTGTCAATGAACGAGAGAAAGTATTGTGCTCATCCAAATGACTTCTCTTTGAACGGTCCACACAATCAGTATGTACCAGTTCAAGCGGCTCCGCCTTCTTGGTGGACGAGTCTCCTTAGAATGGGACTCTCCGCTGCTTCCCCGCCATGTAGTGAGGACAAGTCCTCAGGCCGGTCTCATTTTCTCCTGGAATATGGCCTTTCTTGGCTAGGTTGCTCAACCATTTTTCACTCATGTGACCCAGCCGACGATGTCACAAATCTGAGGATCTCTCAATGCTAGCAACATTCACCTCTATGGCCGTAGCAGAAGCTTGCACTATATATAGGCCGGAGACCTTCTTTCTACGGGTAACGACTAGAGACTCTCTAGTTAATCTCCATGCTCCCTTACAAAAAGGGTTACAGAAGCCCTCATCATTCAGTCTACCTGCCGAAATTATGTTCATTCGAATATCAGGGACATGCCAAACGTCCCTCAATAGTAGTCGGGTCCCATTGTTGATGACGAGAGACATATCGCCACAGCCAACAACCCTAAACGTCTATTTGTTGCCCATCTTCAGCACGCCAAAGTCACCCGGAGTATAAGATGTAAAATGCCCCCTCTGAGATGTGACGCGGAGGGACGCACTAGTGTCTACTACCCAGTTGGTCTCCTGCTCAACCACATTTACTGCATCATCCATATCACAAGTTAACAGGAGATCTTCTCCGGTGACGATTGAGACTGATGCCTTCTCCTCACCTCGTCCCTTCTTGGCTTTATTTTCCTTGCCTTCTCCGTTATTATCACGTCGCCACTTGTAACAATACTTCTTGATGTAGCTTTTCTTCCTGCAGTAATGACGCTCGATGTTTTGGTACTTCGATCCGGACTTACTGCGACTCTTCTTTCCAGACTTTAGGCCACGCCATTTACTCCTTCCTCGGGACTCCGTGACCAACAGGTCGGAATGTTGAGAGGAAGAAGAGGCCTATGATCGACGCCTTATCTCCTCGTTTAGCACAACTCTTTTTGCCATTTTTAGGGTCACATGCCATTTGGAGCAGTATTGGCTATGGTGATACATATCACCTCCCAGGAGTCTAGCAGAGTCGTTAGGAGTCACAATCCCAACACTTCGTCTTCGAATTTGATGCCCATGCCGTTAAGCCAATCAACGCACCCTTGAAATTCATTTAGGTGGTCGGCAATGGACGTTCCCTCCTTGTACTTCACTTGCATCAATTTATTCAAGTGAAAGAAGCATAAAGAGTTTCTAGCTTCTCCCACAGTGTCTTTGCATCGGTCTTATTTCTGATGTGATTGTAAATATTGTCGTCCACAAACTGCCGAATATAGCCACAGACCTGTTTGTACTCAAAACCCCATTCTTCCTCTGATTTTGCCTCGGGCTTTTGTGCCGCGAACACAGGAAGATGCATTGTCTTTACAAATAGCAGGTCGGCCATCTTACTCTTCCAAGTATCATAGTTTGTTCCATTCAAACAGATCATCTTATTTCCCACCTCTATCGGTCTCACTAGATTTTAACACCAGCACGAATAATCTCTTTTTGATACCACTCATTGGGGAAGAGAATGCTGGTCGATCTAGGAAACCGTGAGGACCGAGATGACAAAGAAAAACACACGGACACAACAAGAAGATAGGGGAAAATTGGAACACATAGTTTTTATATGGAAACCCTATTCTAAATAAGAGGAAAAAAATCACTGGACACTTAGTCCACAAATAATTTCATTATGTAAATGTTGGTTATAAAAATCCTAGCAACACAAACCCTTGGAGAGCTTAGGACGGAGTAAGAGCAAAGTATAAGAGTAAAAATAGCTACTCCTTATGTTCTCTCTTTGTTTTTTTCTTCCTCACTTCATTGCTTACACGCTGCTCTCCACTCACATCACCGAGCTCATCATACATATATATATATATATATATATATAGGCACCGGGCGATCACCTACTCTGTAGATTGGTTGCGTGCACAACAAAACTTGCTACCAGCTCTACCAAAGGCCTTCCTGCCCGAAGCAGTTGACCTGCTTTGCAAAACGGATGCCAGCTCTAAAAGTCAGCTTTTTTTTTTTCCTGAAAAGCTAATTACGCAGACTTCGCAAGTGACCAGCTTTTTTAGTTAGAGTCCCCAGACGTTGACCGAAGTCCTTGGCCTTTTGCCCAGTGTCCTCGGATATCATCCCATGTCCTCGGCCGTCGCTTAATGTTCTCGGTCAACAGTTGATAACTTCGGCCATCATTTAAAGTTCTCGTCCTTCAGTCAGAGTCCTCGACCGTTAGTCAATATCTTCGGCCTTTAGGCAAAGTCCTCGGCCGTTATGAACTTCTCCGGAATTCCACTCTGAACTTTCTTCCATTTCGGCCAAGTGAAACCACTCCGACCATTATCACTCCGACCATTATCCATTCTAGCCACTTCCCACACGGGAGTGACCTAAAATCCCAACATTTGGTTCGAAGACAAGCTACTGCTACATTACGATGCATGTTGGGGATCATCAAAATACAAGCACTAATTCGGGGTCAAAGAGTCAGATTTTCTGATATTGGGCTTGAAGCACAAAGAAAGCATAGTTCAGGAGTGTTTCTGGTAATCTTATGTGGACACTCATTCTATCTACATTTGTATTCCCCAAATTATGTTAAAATAACAATCATGTTATTTCTTGAGGAAATTGGCATGCAATTAATTTCTTTCATTAGTTAAAGGACAGCAAGGTGAGTAATGGCTGGAACAGTGAGTGATCTGCATTATATATTGTCCAATGATCTTGTGCTTTCCAATAATATTTGAACACTATAAAACAATCCTTCTAAAATTCTAACATTTTCAAATTAAAGCATTCTGCATCAATGGGTTTCATTAAGAAAAGTAATTATTGGCCATTTCAATTTCAAGGCAATGATATTATATGTCATGATTCGATCCCACTCTTTTTAGTTCTTATGCTTAATCGTTTTCTGTCCTTTTTTGAGTCCCAGCATGCTCCAACCTCTGCCATGCAATTGCATAATCTCAATGTGATCTTTCATTGTTGTTAATGACTGAATCATCTTAGAGCATGCACTTTATATGGCTTAATTATGCTGTCGTTAGTTTTAATGCAAATAAGCTTCACTCTTATTTTGTCATTCTCAGCATCTTCATCTTAGTGAAGTGCATTTACTGAATTGTTGCTTGACTTCTTAATATTGTGCTTTCTTCCGCTTTTCAGACTTCAAACGGTTGACTTTATTTTGTCATTCCAGGTTTTTATTTCCTTTATCTTGATTAGGCGGTTGTTATGGCCAAGCCACTTTGGTGCAATTCATTCAATATGTTGGAGAAGTTGCTTGCTAATGCATTCGTTAATAAGGTACCTATTGCCATTACCTTCTACTTTTTATATGTTGGTAGCATAATTTTCAAAAACGTTTAGAGATTGCACCTATAAATGATAAGGTAAGGGAAGGACATCTACGGTAATTTGAACACTTAAAAAACAAGGTACTATTTGTAACAAGGACCTCAATTTGAATAAGTGAGTTTTCTTCTCTTTTAGTCTGCAATATTTTTCTAGTGCTCAAAGTCTAGGAGCCCTAAAATTGGGCACACTGTAAGGGTGGGTATCTGCATAATTCACACTTCATGCAGAAGAGAATTTGCATGAACGGACATGAAGGCATCATTATTGGGCATTCACCAAAGGGTTTAAACTTTTCAGTTGAGCTTGTTTCTTGATATGATATCAGGCTCTTTTGTCTAATGGTATAGATTTCATAAGTTTTAGTTCTACACATGGTGGATCTGGGTTTGTGCTTATTCAAACTTCAAGCCCAATCGACACTTTCCTGTTGGGGTGTATTAGAGATTTAGAGTATAAAACCATTCCAGGGCCCTTTACATAACCAATAAGCTTTTGGCAGGATGGTAGCACAGCCTCTACGACCCAAAGGTCTAAATTTCAATTTCTTGAAACTCTATTTTTCTTAAAAATATTTTAGCTCACAATAATATTAGGCATGTGCTTAATTGCTTCAGTCCCAAAGGGCATCCGCATAAATTGTCTGGCCTTTACCTAACAGTTTAAACCCTTTGGGCTGAACAGGTTGTGAACTTCATGGCTTATCCCGTGTAAGGAGGAAGGAAGAAACCCCAAAAGTGAAAAAACAAAAAGATATTTTTGGGAAAGGCTAGTTCAGCTAGCCACATTGCTGGTCCAATGTTAAGGTGTGAACAAGGCTATGATATTGTTTGAAATAATTGTGAAGGCCATTTAACAAGTATTAGACAGCATGCTTGGCATCCTTTTTGGAGTTATGGTGGCTATTTATAGGGGCGACATTCTTGTCAGCAAGCTAATGATTTGTTACAAGTCTTGCTCTTTTGCACTTCTCGTTCATAGTTTGATAAATTGAAAATTCAGTTTTCAAGGCTGTTCCACAATGTTTTATGACTATTAAGTTTCCTATGGAATATTTGTGAATTATAGCTTTCTTTTCATTTCTACCATTTGAAAGGAATTAAGGAATTATATGTTGGTTTTCACAAATCGTCTGTTTCCTGGTGCCCTATGAAAAAGGAGGATAGTTTAGCTAAGTAGGAAGAGGAACAAGATGAATAATGCTAGAATTTGAGAAGGTTAGGCGATTTGTTAAGTATATATTTTGGTGACTACATTAAACCAATATTTTGTGTTATTTGCTGTATTTTATCATCCTCTGTGAGTTTTGGTGGCAACTGACTTTCATTTCTTTTAGCTTCTTGCGTTTTCATACCCTGCAGTGCCGCCAATCCTTCACTATGATCCAGCAGAACCTTATTCATCTTTCAAGCAGCTAGAACGCTGGTCATCATCCTGCTTCTGGGGACCTGCTTAAACAATGGAAGGAAGGTTCAGGCTCATATTCTCAAGGAAAACGAGGTGTCAAAACTGTTGGGTTAGAACCCATTTGGCTTAAACGATATACACGGAGGGACTCTGCATTTAAAGTTGGAAATAGTTCTCTTCTTCCTCACCAGAATGTCGAAAAACGAAACAGAAGCTCAGGAAACCTTTGAGTCAGCAAGTGGAGTCTGTGCTTGGTCACCAACAAACTGAGCTTGTATGGGTTTAATGGAATTTGAAAAATATTTCTTTAACCTCTAAGGATGCTCCTCACAAATCTGCAGCTATAAATGAGATGCCAAACCAAAGTATGAGAAATGTGTTTAAATCCACAGTATCTGATCCTATGGATCACCTTTTGGTTGACTGCTCTGCAGATCTGACAAATTCAACAGAGGCAGAATCTGCAAATTTTGAAATGGAAACAGAACCAAAGTCCTTGGCTGGAGATGAGGAAGTTGAAATGTTGTGTAATGATCTTCCTACTGAGCTTTTTTTGACTGAAAACGGTCGGGATGTTGATAATGGTCCTTCGATGAACAAGGAGCAACCTGTCAAGGCCGAACAACCTGGAAAAGATAACCATAAATCCAAGAGGAGATCATTTCTGGAAAAACAATAATACCGGGAGAAAACCACGCAAAACTGTCAAACTTTGCCAAGCTATATGGCTGCAACTGAGTCTGCCAAGGCAAAGCTTAGCAGACTAGGATCCTTAAGGTTTACCCGAGAAGGAGATGAAGATGCCCTCATGAGGCGGCGTTCTTTGCTGAATTCTCTGAGTGACAAGTTGATCACTCTGTCACCACGGATCCAAAGAGTGGCCGCCCAAGCGACTAGCAAAAATGGCATACAAAGTGACCGGTCATTATCTTCAGTCAAGAGATGGTCATGGTAAGAACTAGGAATATGTGGCTGATTATTGATAATTTTTTGTCAGATGCTGGTTTTTGTGACTTGAATTTGATACCATTTACCGTATTATGATTTTGCTGAGATGCCAAGGAAGCCTCTCTGATTGTTGCACGATGGGTACAGGTTGCAAACTTGATGCATGATTGTTTTGCTGCTCTTGTTTGCAAAATCGTAGTACAATGAATGCACGATGGGCAAGCTTGTAGAGCTTTTTTTTTTTTTTTTTTTGCTGGTGACTTTGGAGAGTTGGTATCAAAAAGAGAATGAAACTCAGGGGAATGACTCATTGCTACGTTTCCTTTTTGTTACAAACAGCATAGCCTACGGGTTCGGTGACTCACTCTTGTGATAAATTTCGACACACGAGCTGGATTGATTTCCGCCCACGCTATCTACTGTCTATCAATCTTTAACTGTATTGTTTTTCATGTTGGTCTGCACCTTCAATGCCGATGCAAGGGGCTTGTTGATATTATCGTAAGTTGTTATTGTAGCTTTTGAAGCTAAAACTCACAGGCATAGAAGTTTTGCTCATAATCGTTTTCCAGGATCGATTTACCTTTCAGGAAAGCCACTCAGGCCAGAGTGCAGGAGGTGAATTTGCCATCTGCATATTTTTGAAGAGTTTTAGGAGGTAAATGGTATTTGTGTTATGCTGTAGGAAACCTTGTTTTTCTCTTTCAAAATGGGAACTGGCTAATGATATGCTCCTTTTTTTCATTGTGTGATTGATTTGTGAAGTGTACAGTCATGGATCCATAGATCAGTATGTCTGTTTCTGCAGTTGGCAGCTATTTTTGTTGGGTTTACAATATGAAAGAAAATATTAGTATCGGTCGTGATTATATTGATATCGAACATATTGAATAATATGTATCATCATCGAATATATTGAAAGGTAAAACAACTTTCTACAAATAGTAAATTAAATGGGCTATATCAGTCAATATATTTGCCAAATATTATGTACATTGATCGATATATTATGATATATCGTAAATATGATAACATATTGTGATATTATTTTGATATCAAAAAATATCGGTATCAGGGAGACTGATATCATTATTTACATATATTATTTAAAAGATTAATAACTAAAAGTAAGTAAATTATCAGTAAATTTTTAAAAATTAAGTGCTAATTATGCTATCCTTCTCTCTCATATGACAAATATTGAACTATTCCTTTCATTTATGCTTCATAATGATATAAGGACACATGATATTCCACATTGTCATGGCTAGAAATAATAAAATATATATAATTTTATTTTTAGCATTACTTATTTGTCAATTTAGTAGAGTTCTATTTTAAATAAATAGAAATTATAGATTTAAATATTAATATTAATATATTTACAACTGTATTAGTATCAATCATATCGAATAATAAGTATCAATATTAAATATATAGAAGACAAAAAAATTTCCACCACCACACCAAAATCTAAATTATATAGTAATTTAATCTTGGTTACACATTTTTTATATATTTAAAGAATTTTAATCAGTAGTGTTATATAATAAAATAAATATTTCAATAACAAAAAATATAGTATGAAATAAGATAATGACCAAATTAATAATAAGTAAAATTAATTCTAATAAAAATTATGTGATAAACAATAATTATCACTAAGGACATATGATTATACTACACAAGTTAAAATTAAAAATATGCCACTAATGGTTAGATATAATTTTATTGTGTTTATTTGAAAAGAGAAATAAAATTTAATAATTCAGCCATTTTAGAAATTAGATAGAAAAAAGAAACGAGAGAGAAGAAAAATCAAATCAATATATTTTAATCTATAACTGATATGATAACACATTAAAATTTTTTTACAGTATATCAAAATATCAGTATCGAAAAGACCCAATATCATTATATCAATAAGTACTTCATACAAAGGCAAATATTTCATTCAATGATCGGCACTAATATGTGGGGCTAAGAGGTTTCCTTAGACAATTCTCGTTACCACAACTATTAAGAATTGGTTAAGAAACGCTCAAAATAATGAATTTTGATAGAATAGACCAGTGCTCATTTGGCCGACTATTAAAATAAAAAACTTGCATTTGCTTTCTTTATTATATAACCGGCCTCATTTCCTTCGTCTAAGGTGATAATTTCCCATCATAGGACTTGCGATGGCTCATCGGGTAACAAGACTGACCATCGAGCCTAGACCAGTGCAGCCGAATCACAAGGCTAACAAGCCTAACAGCCAAAGCCATAGGCTCTTCAAGGATTTGAGAACATCATCACTTTAGGGATCTCTACCATTTAATAAAAATTTAATAGTTAAGATTTTAAAATATAAGAAATTATATAAAGTATTGTTTAAAGATTTTTTTATAATATTAATATCTATTAAATATTTAGTCTAATAGCAGATTTTTAAAAAAAAATTATTTAGATGATTTTTTTAAAATTTTAAATATTTTCCATTAAAATTTTTATTATCAAACGAATAAGAAAGTCATATACCTGGTTCAGCCACCAATCGGCACAACACAGCCAGAACAAGACCCACCTTTCCAGTCATCCAACGTGAGATTCTATACACATCACAAAGTAGTATACAGGTGAAGAAGGTTTCAGTTTTTGTTTCCATGGCTACCCAAATCGGCCGCAGCTTTGGCAGCGCGGTTGAGAACATCCGACACCCAAAGTGCACCCTTGGAGAAGTAGCTGCTGTTAACCACAGTAGTGGCAGCTGCCACAGCCGTTCTCCCGGTGAATGATGCAGCTGATTTTGTCATCTCTGAAATTTGATACTTGTCATCCACTGACTTAACAGCTTCAATGCCCGTGCAGACCTTATCTGTGAGCCCGATTCTGTTGCTAAGTTCAGCTGCCTTGGCTGCTGCGGTTGCTGAAACGCGATGAGACTCATCGAAAGCCTTCGCCTTTGTGAGTGCATCTTTGCTGAGTTCATATCCCTTGGTGATCATAGTCTTCACGACTTCCTGTGCCAAAGTTAATGCTTCTCCAGGGCTCGAAACAAAGGGTGCAGTCTGGGTTGCCTGTGAAAAATAAAAGGAAATAGTGGGCAAAGGGTGAACTTCCCCCTAATACATGATGCTTCCGAGAGCTGTTATGGCCTTCCCCGCGGAAAAAGTTCAATATCCGCTCAATTGTCATAATTAGAAGTTAGATGAACAGTAAAGATTAAATAGTTATTTAAATAACTTGATTAATTTTCACTATTCATCCACCAAATTTCTAATTCTAATCTTTGAATAGATATAAAAGTCCCTCCATTGAAAGGATTGTAATATCACTCCATGCTTCTGACATCTTATTTTACACTAAGGAACACATTAAAATAGCATTGGATGGTTTTAATCTTTTTTTCTAATTAGTGGTATCCATGGAATAAAAAATCAGTATCCGGCCGTGATGCAGGTATTGCAATAGTATTATAATATCTCTATATCAGTGATAAATTGTGATAATTAGACAGTACACCTGATATTTTCTAATATATTGATATTTTTTCCTCATGCTCCAATTCGCAATAAAATTTTTGTCTGATACCACTACGTCTCACTTGATTACTGCAACCAAATCTAATACTGATCATCTATATAAGCCGTAGCAGCCAACTATATTGGAAATAGGTTACGCCTCCCAATATTTGTTAATGGGACAGGACATACAACAAGTGAGAGAAAAGGGAGACCCTGTTCATGAGGTTATAGTGTAGCAAAGACTAGGAAATCACATTTATGTATGCAGCCTTACTTCACTATCGTATAGAGGCGATTCCAAGATATCCAAGTGACAATGGAATAATGGTTAGCCTTGATTACAATATCGAACGGTTATATACTTATGATAAAATATGAAAGTTTTTCGAGAATAGCAAGCAAATCTAATAGTGCATCAGGACTAAAAGGATACCGTGGGACTGGAGATGTCTTCAGGCTTCCATGAAGAACTGCTCCAGGGATCATATTCGTCCATATATGTGCCCCAAGGTGTGATGCATACATGCTGGTCTCCAATTATAGCTCCCTGGTAAAAGAAAACATACAATAAATAGGGTGAAGGGACAAATTTTTTTGGGCCATCACTGGCATAGAATTTATAAGAATCAAGTATCAAAATGGAATGATTAATTATAGGATTTAGAAGCAGCCGACAATTTGGAATGAACTATACCGTCACAAGTAAATAGCTGTAAAATATTGGCTAATATGTATTGGTATTGGGCCCCTATATATTAATATTTTTTAATACTGTAACAATTTTGCGATATGCTACCGTATCAACGATATATCGACTGATATACTCAATATTTGGCCGATATATTAGTTGATAACGGCCCTACCAGCTTTCAGGTCACAGAAATTTTTTTCATTTCGATCTATCTAATACAAATACATATTATTCGATATATCCAATAATAAATACTGATATTTTTTTCCATGTGTGAGTCACATGTGAAAGTCCTAATGATAATGCATCTGAATGTTTTCTGCCGCAGCCTCCTGAAACAACCTAAGTCTATGCCATTATCGCATCAAAGGCAAGATAACTGAAATGATTAGATCCTGCAACTCCAGTTCATTCAGTAAACTTCTGAATTATCAATTACCAATTGATAAAGATACTAGAAAAACATCCTAGTTGTCTAAAGAAATGTATTGAGAAAGGATGTATAGAACCTTTTAATGAAATAGTGCAATTTCAACTCTCTCAAAATGAAATCTACTCCAAACATGATTCCTAACTTCTACAGGGTATAAATACATAATAAAAAATTAAGTTTCTGGATTTTAAATTCTCGAAGCAGCATCAACAACAATAATAACAAAGCTTATAGTCCCATGGCATGTGATCAGCTATATGGATGCTCCACCAGCGGCATTTTATATTGTCACACCTCCTTTATTTACCGGCTACCACAATATTTTTCAAGGTTTTTTGTCACAAAATCTCGAGTTCTAACTTCTAAATAACTTGAGCATCATGGTTTAAGGAACGACACTCAAGTAAGACGGTACACATAATCCCCAAAGAAAATTACTGAATGTAATATAAATAAAAAAAATGGTGACCTAGTGGACTGAATAATTTAATATCAGGATTAACCAAAATGGAAAAAGACCAAAACAAGATCCGGGAATAATGCCCTTTTTAAATTTTCCCACATTTTAAGTCTCACTAGTAACCCAAATATTTTTAGAGCGGATTTCTTAATAATTATTGAAAACTTCACTACAACAGTTTCTTTAGGGAAATAGTCCGTCTCCGGGCAGATCTATCATAGATCTTATACAGACAACAAAAGTTCAAGCAAAATGAACCAAATGAAATATGCAGACAGTGGAAAGCAGTAATTTTCAGCTAATCTACAAACGAATTAGAGATCTAAGTGGGCAATTGCAAGATTAATTTTATGCATCATATATGATATTAGTTTTTAGATCCATTAAATGTTGGAGAACAGAAAACAAATAGACTAGGAAGATAACTTGTGTTTCTTTGAAAAAAAAAATAATATTCATACACTTACTCATACACCTACTTACACCGAAATGGTCAAAATTGGTGTGGATAGAGACAGAGAGGAAAGAGAAAATTTTAAATAAAGTGGGACTCACACTTATTTTTAGCAATTTTGATATAAGTAGCTATACAAATGGGTGTATGAATAATATTATTCTTCTTTGACATTGCAGCTCTCTTGTTTTGTTCTACTTGCACAAGTAATTTTCTCTTTGCATCTGCCTGTCTCTCTTAAATTCATCATCTACTCTTCTTTTATATCTCTATTCCCATACTGTGTTTCTTCCCATTCTAGACTGCTATTATGGTCATCCCAATTGGGAAGTTCATATATTTACATAATGGCTGAGATTAAAAATTGAGTGGATAAATAGAGAAGATTACATCATGTAAATTTAAATAACTATCTAATATCCACAATTCATGCATATAACTTCTAATCCCGACTATTGGGTATATATGACAGTCTCTGTTACGGGCCTCATCGCTGCTGATATTACGACAACACCCCATCAGCCGAGAATCCGAAAGAGCTCCCGGACAGCGC
>JAOVVI020007765.1:0-14648 GCA_028571085.2 Nepenthes alata
CCATCACCCGCCTCAACCGAGCGTTTTACACTCGAACCGGCCAAAATTGATGAATTGACTTAATGAGAGAGTTATCATTACTTAATGGACCACAAATGATTCAGCAATTAACTGAGTAAAACGCCAGAAGGTTGTGAAACGATCGAAGAAGTCGAATCGGCCATGAAACCCATCTTCTGGAAACCGGCTCGGAAACGGCTCAATCACGCCGTTCGCGGCTCGCGGCTCAACGGGCCGGCTCAGTTAATGGGCTGAAGCCCACAGTACTCTCATATGTAAATAGGTTCATTCTTATCAAATCAATTCTCCCTATTATTTATATTTAGTGGGCTTCTGTTTTTATTCTTCCAAGTAAATAGAATCCGTCATTCGGGATTCCCCCGTGGCACAAAGGGAATAGTGGTAGATTTGCAACTAAGGTTACTTGAGATGATTTCTACAAGCCCAGAGAATAAGGATTGCTTAGGAATGTCAGATTTTTATACCTGGATCAAAGCCTTTATTTGTTGCCAGCTTCGGAAACTCATTGCTGCCCCTTTTGAATCCATCTGAATTGATTGGACCCACTCTTACGCTGTTTGAGGCGGATGTTTCTAGACCTTAAGATTCCCTAGAATGTGTCATCAAGATTCAAAAAAATTATAACATTCATTTCGTATGTTATTGGGATCCGTATGACAATTTCTCTTTGGATTGACCATCGGTATCTTCCTGATATCCTCACTCAGAAATACCACGGTATTTTTTCCTTTTCTTTACGGATGAGCTTCCTATAGTGGTGAGTATTGTCTTTGAAAACTCTTGGCGTTGGGCTTTATGACCATAATCCTTCAATGGCAGGCCTCTTTGACAATATGCCCTGGATTCAGGCAAGCCGGGCATCTTTTTGTGGGGCTCGGGTGATGTTGGATCTTTAAGTGCCCGATTCACCTGGAGAATACTCCAACTCAAAATGCTAAAGTCCCGTGTTATCATCTTGTATAGGGTTTGAGTAAAATTCTTTCTCATTTTTTCATCATTTAGCTAGCAACTAGAGATAGATTGAACATTAAAGATAAATTTCATGGGTTTCTCAATTGAGGATATTTATGCTCCTTCTTTTGGCTTGCAAAGGAAAAATCACTAACAAATTTTCTTCCGATGTTATCATCTTCTATGTGGACCATATCTGTGTGTGCAGTGTGTGGGTGTGTACTGCTATGCCTGCGTGTGTTACTGTGGGTGTGTGAGTACGAGTGCAAAGGGTGGGTATGTATGTGTGAAGCCGTGTGGTGAGAATGGTGTGTGTGCTGTTGATGCTGGTGCTGAGTGTGTGTGCAGCCCTGTGGTTAGCAGAGTGAGTGTGTAGCAGTATGTATGTGAGAGCAGTGTGGACATGCTGCTACTGCTGGCCGTCTGAGGTAGTCGTGTGTGCTGTGTGTAAGCGTGAATTCGGTGTGCGGCTGTGTATGTAACAACCTTATCCTAAATTCATAATTAATATCCAAGCCTGTTCACATAGGAGAAATTCTAAGTCTCTAACCAATAATATATATATATCTACTCAAAGCATATCCACAACTAATAAAACACAACTATAATGATATAAATATCATCGTACCACAAATAAATCTAGAAAAAGTATATAACTCCAAAATTCTAACAAAATGAAACAAAATATTAAAATATATCTCTAGATCATAAATTTAATATTATCTCCGGTTGGGCCTCAATCACTCTCACCACAACTTTTTATCCAACTCTAAAGTCATAATCGTCTAAACCTTCTACTTTTGAAGAAAGACAAATAGTAAGAGTGAGCCAAATGTTCAACAAGTGATAGCAAATCCAAAAAAATAGAAAATGATAGTAACAATACATAAGATGTGACAAAAATCATGAATAACCATACAATATCCAATAGATAAATATGTCAAAAAGTGCATTTTATCGCATTTACAATACCAATATATAAGCGGATCACTCCAACTCAAATTTGACAAAGATCATAAGATTTTGCCAATAAAAGGTGAAGATCTCTCAGAATTTGATCTTACAAAAAATAAAAAGGGATCCCCTAGTTCGAATATCAGCATGAACGACCTAAAATCTGAATAATAATAAACAACATGGATTCCACTGAATCCGAATATCGAAAAATCTGACACATGGATTCTACCGAATACAACCCGTGAATTTGACTGAACTCAAAACTCATGAGTTATCAACAATGACAAAATATTACAACGAATCTCCTTGGACCTTATTCTATCACCGTGAACCAAAAATCACGTATTTACGTCCCCAACAGCTAGATAAGTGTAACGCGGTTATCCATGGTATCCTTACTACCCCTACAATCCTCTCAAAGGTTGTACCCGTAGCATATCCATACTATCCGTGATACCACTCGCCAAATAATATTCTTGATATCATCTTCTACGATGATCGCATGGTTATAAGCATCCCTCCACAATAAACAATATACATCATTATCACCATGAAACGGAAATAAGTATCGGATAAGTGTAAACCATGCTAAGGTATCATAACTTTCCATTCGACTAGATATTTTAGTATTTTCATATGCTCTCTTTAACCTTAACCGTATGAAGTCAATAATCCAAATACTCACGCAATCGAATATAACGCAAAAGAGACTTTACAAGTTCAACGATAGAAATGTTATTCAGTACTGATAAAGACCATATACACACAATTCAAAGACGACGCAAATAATGTCATTATCGGAAGGAAAGTAACGGTACAAAAGATGTTTAAATATTCGATCAAATACCCTAATATTTTATTAAATTCTTTTTAACTCATTTGGGATCTCAATATTACCTCTAATATTACAAAATATCATCAATTTTGTCGTTATTAAATTAACCTACGATTCTCATCTTATTTAACCATCCCAATTAATTTCATAATAATCCCATCGAAATAATAATTACCGATAACATTCTCCTTAATTAATTAACAATTTATACATACACACACCTCAACATATTTATTTATTTATATTTATACATACACACACCTCAACACACACAACAAACACATATGCCTATATATAGCCATACATACTATTCATACCATCCTCATCCACCATCAGACTTCCTCAAACTGCCTATCCAAGTTTATTTATATTTATACATACACACACCACAACACACACCATACACGTCTACTTATATACATACAATATACATATATATATATATATATATTCACACTTATACACGGCTTCAGCCTGCAAAGGCAGCACGTCCACGCTGCTTTCACACATATATACACACATGTACACGTGCACACACCGTTGCATAACTACTCACACCCACTGTCATCATACATAACACAGACACACGCCCACAGACATACACGCATATCCTCTTCATACCTGTACCATTCGCGTAAATTTGTATGGGTATACATACATATCCGTATAATACATCTACACCTATATAATGTATCCCATACTACCCATTTAGTGCCCTGTTTCTGAATCACATTCTCTCCATTGACAACCTGACACACAAACAGAGCATGGACTTTGTTTTTGCTCCTACTTCTCAGTCTCATATGAACGATGAAGAAACTTCAAATTGCTTCTGTCCACACACAATTAAAGATTTTGTATTATCAACTCACAATATTTTGCCCCCCCATCTCACTGAGAAACCTTAAAAATCCACATTACACAAGTTGTGGCTCTGTTTCCCCAATTTCTCACTCCACCGTAAATTTTCAAACGATTGACTCAAAAATAATGACGTGAAAACAAATAATCAACATCAATAATGAAAAGAGGAGGATTTACTTGTAACAATTAGAAGATTACTTACAAAGCAATTTAAATTAACTTGCCTCAATTTCATGTTATTCTTCCGGCAACGACGACAGTGGCAGAAACCAACGACAGAAGCGACACCAACCAACGACGGCGACTTTGGCCCAGATCCATGATGACGATTAGCAATGACAGCGATAAGGAACAGTATCAACGGCATCAGCTACACAGCCAATGTTTCACAGCGGCGACCATTTCTTCCATTACGCACCCTCCCCTTTCTTAAATAGTGGAAGGTCGCCTTTTAGGTTTTAGTCATCGGTTTCCTTCCTTCCTTCTCCCTCGCCGCAACTCTCGCGCACCATTTCTCCCTTACTGTCCTCTCCTTTCCTTGTTCTCCTTCTTTCTTTTTCTTTTCTTTCTTCCTTTATTCCCTCCCTTCTCTTTTTCTTCATTTCCTTTTATTATTATTATTATTATTATTATTATTATTATTTAATAATTAATTATTATATATTTATTATTAATATTCTCTTTAACAATATTATCATAATATCTAATAACATTTATTATTATTATTATTATTACTATTACTATTATTATTATTATTTTATATAAATATTATAATTTATTATCACAAATAATTATTATATCACAAATCATATTATATGTATATTTATTATTATATATATTTATATATTTATATATATCTTATTAAAATATAAATTAATTATTTATTTAATTATCCTTATAATAAAACTTAAAATTCTAATATTAATTTCTAATATTTTGACCCATCTTAAAATTTAATTTCATAATTATATTTTAAATTAATAAATTTTAATATACTATGATTCATATAATTTAAATATATGATGGTTACTTGATTAATTAGACATAAAATTAAGCTAACTCAATCAAGTATATTAATTACTCTAACGTAAATTCAATTGTCGAAATACCCAAGCTCAACTATTAATTAAAATTAATGGCTCAAGTATTTAAACCCAATTTAACGATTCAAATATTCTAGGTTTATATTTTAAACCCAATTATTAAATTCTAAACCCAAAATAATTATTAAAATAGTCAAATAATTATTAAAATTAATTAAAAATTTTATTTTTATTAAATAATAAACTCAAAAATATTTGAGATGTTACAGTAATCCCTCCTCAAATTAGTCTTTAAATAATCAAAACTCGAATTTAGTGAATGTTTTACATTTCTGTATTAATTTGTATTTGGACTCTGATTTTGGATTCGATGATTTCACCTACGGATAGGTTTTGGTATGTCTTATACATTTGATTTTGATTATATATTTTGATCCAAAATTTAGATTATTTGGTTATGGTGTTATTCCAATTTCTGTTATATGCGCTTACGATTTGATCATCTGGCTATTAGATTATATTTCGAATCACGATTTGATCGAACATTGGATTAGACATTTAATTTGACATTCGTATCAATTTTATTATATATATATATATACATATATATGTCCCAAAATGATTATTTTCTGATTGGATATCTATTGTGATTTGATATATAATTGAATACGATGTCGTCATTAGTTTTGATATTGGATTTTGTTTTGAATTTGATGATTGGATTTTAAATATCAACATTTTAAATTTATATTTGTTATTTAATTTGATATTTATTCTTGGACCCCTCCCTCTAATTTATTGGACATATTTATTTATATCTATGCATATATATGATGCTTGTTAAACCCTAAACTCACATTTTATATTTTATCCATTCGAAGTAGATAGCTCAGATTTATTGGAGAAGTTGGATGAGATCTGACGTGGCACCACGTTTAGATGAATGATATCTTCTATGTTTCGCCTCCTTTGGATGTATTCTATTTTCGATTATTATTTGTGTCTATATGGATTATATCTCTGGATAGTGAAATTGGCTGAATATTGGCATATAGTCATATTTTGAAAGTAATTGAGATATTATGTTATATATTGAGTATGATTATGATTGATTTGCCACCTCTATTACGGTGATTATAGAGTAAGTCATATTTTTATTATCCGAACAGTTATCCAATGATATCCTATAATGGTTATTGGGTTTGACTGTTATTTCTATTATTTTGAATATTTAATTTAGGATTTAATTTTTTTATTATTTATTAATTTGATCTACTTGATTCTGATTCCTTACGAATGGTATCAAAGAAAATTCATAATGACAGGGATTTTGGATTATTTTAGGTAAATAATTGATTGAATATTTAGTGTGATAAGTACCATTTATGGCGGATAACAAAAATTTTGATTGTGGAGGATCAAGTTCGAATCAAAAATTTATTATTTAGCTATGATGGGTCGCGATAACGACGTAATGGGTTGTATGGACTAGCAACTAGCTGAGGATTTAGATGTTATGTGAAGGTAGGCTGGTCGAAGGGCATTCTTCGATAGAAAGGTGAGAGTTTTTTTTAGTCTATTTGACTAATTTAAGAGTAGGCCTGTTCCAAAATTTTGGATGAATTTGATCCTATCAAGGTTGACGATTTGATTCAAAAGATGGAAAAGATATTCAAGATGATTGACTGCCCGAATAAGGATAAAGTTAAGTTGTATTTGAGCTGGAGGGCAAGGTTGGATGGTAGTGGGCCCACTCGGTGCCATATCTTGGGTCAGGAGAATGAGAAGATAGCTTGGGGGGTCTTCTAGGAGGTATTTTTGGAGAAGTTCTTTCCATCGAGTATCTGGGAGATCAAGGGAGCTGAGTTCAACAGGTTGCGACAAGGAAACAGGATGGTAGATGAGTTCGACAAGAAGTTTACGGAGCTATCTTGATTTGTTCTTCATTTGATTGCAGATGAGGCCCTGTGATCCCAAATATTTCTGTAGGGACTTCAACATTCAATACGAAAGCAGTTGGTGCCGCCTCGATTACAGACTTATAGTCAAGTGTTAGACCGGGCCCTATTGATCGAGTAGGATCAGCTCTGAGGGAAATCTTTCTAGGAGAAATCTGAGCAACGGGGTCAAAACTCAAAGAGTGGAGTCTCTCGTTAAATATCTCATTTGATGTCTGGAAGTCAAGATAAAGAAACGTCAAGTTAAGATAAAGAAAAGTCAGTGGAAGCAAAGTCTTCTCTTCCAAAATTCTAGTTCACGAAATTTTCCTGCGAGTTTTGTAGAAAAAATCATGCGGGACAGGTTTGTTTCCTTCAGAGTAGAGACTACTTTAATTGTGGCTAGATGGGCTATTTGTCAAAGTATTGTACAAACCTGAAGCTTCCAAATAGGAAGACGACAGCTCTTGGCAGGCGTTCGCAATAACAGCTCATGATGTTAGAACTGATCCTTCAGTTGTGGAAGGACTGTTCGCTATTGATTTAATTCTAGTGTGGATTGTTCCAGTAAAACTTATCTATTCTATTCTGGGATATGAGTCATTTGAGTTCCAAAGAAGGATCAGTAAGGAAGCTTCGGGATTAATCTCGACGTTGTACACAAGTCATCTGATGAGAAATGGGTGCTAAGCTTATCTAATATATATATATATATATATATATATATATATATATATAGTCACATCTGATAGTCATTCTATTGCCATTGAGGACATTTCAATCTTTTGCAAGTTTGAGAATAATTTTCCATAGGATTTGCTCTGTTGTCCTCCGAATTGGGAGATCGAATTCGCTATTGATATGGTGTTTGGATCTACACCTATATCAAGGGCTCCATATAGGATGGCCCTGTTTAAAATAAAAGAATTGAAACAATAATTATAAAATTTGTTAGAAAAATGTTTCGTTCAACCAAGTGTTTTGACGTGAGGTGCTTCAGTGCTCTTTGGTGAAGAAAGATGGATCGACGGGTTTATACGTGGATTATTGGGATTAAGTATCCCCTCCCGAGGATAGAAGATCTATTTGAGAGATAGTTTGTTTGATAATGTGATTATTGGAAATTGATTGATGATTTGTTTAATCAATTGCATGGGTTTAGAGTTTTCTAAAATCGATATGCTTTCGGGATATCCTTAATTGAGGATTAAGCGGGCGGATGTACCTAAGACGCCCTTCAAGACAATATCTCGAAAGGAAGGTGGTTATTTGAATAAATGCAAGTTTTGGTTGGAAAAAGAATTAGTCTAGGTCAAATTGTTGCTATAGGTGATATATCTATGGGTCCGAAGAAGAATAAAACAGTTGCATATTGGGAAAGGGCAACAAACATCTCAAAGGTGCGGTGTTTCTCAAGTCTAATTGGGTATGATATGGAATTTGTTGAGAATTTTGGGGATTTGGTACCTCTAATTTGATTGGCGCAGAAGCGGATAGTTTTCATTTGGAATGAAGATTGTGAGAAGAGTTTTTAGGAGTTAAAGAATAGATTGACGTTTGCGCCGATTTTGGTCAATCCCTAATGGATCAAATAGATTTAGATTGTATTGTGATACTTCTCAAAAAGGTATGGATTGTGTGTTAACACAGTGTAGTTGTGTCGTTGCTTATTAGTCAAGGTAGTTAAATGATCATGAACAGAATTATCCCAAACATGATTTGGAGTTAGCAACTGAAATCTTTGTTTTGAAGATTTAGAGAGATATTATTTGAATAAAGAGGAGCTTGTGACTTATTCTGATCATAAAGGTTTGAGTTTTTGTTTTCGTATAAGGAATTGATTATGCAGTATCATAAGTGGATGGATTTGTTTACGGGTTGCGATGGTGAGATTTTGATATCAGCCTAACAAGGTGTTTATGGCTGCTAAAGTTTTGGGTTGGGAGTCTTCGAGGTTAATGGCACATTTGAAGATCAAGGAATAAGAAATGTTGGATGAAGTAAGGAGTTACACTATACAATTGCACTCCGTTGGGTTGAGGATGTTGTTGTCATGTATTCAAGTGCAGCCTATGATTTGGAGAAGAATGATCTTTGTAATGAGTCATATTTAATGAGTAGCCCGTATTTGATGAAGATTGGTGGAGATTTGAATAATGAGTCACGAGCAGCTTTCTTGTGCGAGCAAATGAGATTCTTTGCTTTTGAGATAGTATTTGCTTTTTGAATCTCAAAGGATCGAAGGAGGAAAATTTTCTAAATAAGGCTCATAGGCTAAGGTATGCAATTCGTCCTAGAATGAATTAGAAATGTCAAGGCACGAGAGAGAATTTCTGATGATAGAATATGCCGTGTAAGATTGTGGTTTTTGCAGCAATACGCATTATGTGTTAGTAAGTAAAAGTTGAGTATGAAGAGCCTCCAAGATTTATGCCATTTGCCAATACCCAATTGGAAATGGGAGCATGTTCTAATGGATTATGTTTCAAAGTTGTCTAAAATGGCGAGGAATTGGGATGTTGTTTAAGTGATTGTGGATTGGCTGGCGAGGTCAACCCACTTCTTGTCGATTCAAGTGATGCGTTCGAGAGTCAAGTTGGCCCGTTGGTACATTGGCAAGATGATGTGGTTGTAGGGTATTCTAGTATCAAGGCTTCTGATTGTGATACGAGGTTCATGTCAAAAATTTTGGGGAAAGTTCACATAAGAAATTGGGTACCAAGTTTGAATTCGATATGGTGATAACTTGTAGTTAGACGATCAATTAGAGTGGTGCAGCAAAAATATGTGGACACATGACCATTAGTCATAAGACTGTTATTGTCCAAACGATTATCTGATGAAATCCTGTAATTGATTATTGGATTTGACTGTTATTTTTATTATTTTGGATATTTAATTTAGAATTTAATTACCGATTATTTGGAATTTGATTATTTATTGATTTGACCTATTTTATTCTAATTTGTTATAGGTCGAACCTCCCCAAACAAATGACCACAAAAATATTTTGGGGTTTTTCAGTAAGCATGTGACAACTTCCTTTCATGGGAACGAGTACCATCAGTCGACAATAATCATAAATAATGGCTTGAGGAGCTTGCGGACTAAGGTCAAACTAGGACCCGATGCACAAGTGTGACGACTTCCTGTTACTGGGATGAGCACCACCAGTCAACTGTAGGCGATGGTCTAGACACTGCCAAAACCCGACAACGATAGCAATAATGCTTAACCAGCAATTAGCCTTTCTTAGTACCACGACCTCCTTACAAGAGCGAGCACAATCAGGCAAATGTATCCATCTAAGCTCGGCAACTATAGTGATCACACTTAACCAATAAGCAGTCTCTCCTAAAGCAACGATGTCGCCTTGCGGGAAAAAGCACTTGCCCACAGAGACGGTTGCCCAAGCTCAACGACGATAGCGACAACGTTTAGCGATAAACAGGATCAGTTCTTGACCAAGACAAATCAATACATACTCAAAAACATCAGCAATAATGATTAAAAGAATTTAGCTGATTTATTGAAGAATCAAAGTGTATATCAAGGAATATCCATCCCCCTTAGAAATGCAAAAGTGCTGCCTAAACATATAACCTAACTGGACAGCGATCCTAAGGTCAAGGGCCCCTCGAAGAGCATGGTGTAGGCCCCGCTCCTATCTCTGGGAAGTCCACCAGGTCATTTCACCATCGAGCCCCAGCATTCTTTGGATTAAGGAAACCAATCAGAAAGCCAGGAGCCACCAAGGATGCAATTCGCCTACTGAAGCGAACACTAGCATAGAACCCCTTGCCCATGACACGGCTGACTTCATCACGACAGAACTGAGACCTCAGCTCTCCTTCAAACCGAGCATACTCATTTCGAAGATCAGCGAGTTGCTGCTGAGTCTCCAGAAGCTCATCCACGAGCGAGGCAATCCAATGACATGCTTAAAAATTTTCATCATCAAGATCTCTAGATCTCGCATTTGATTCGGACAGCACCTGATCGAGATAGCCAGCCTACTATTCACTCAGTAGAGCCTCGACAACAACAGTGTTTACTTGACGCTTCAATTCCTCAAGCACAACAGGATTAATGCGTAACTGAGATTGTCGAGAAATATCGACTTTCCGCCAATGCAATGCCTCCTCCACTATGTGGAGTGCTTCCTGAATTTGTCAAGCAAAATGCAATGGTTTGTCCGAAACTACGTGGAACAACATGATCAGAGGAAATTTGTGAAGTAGTGCCTCCTAGTAGGATGGACCATCCGAAAGATACAGACATCCCTAATATGACAGACCAGGAGAACCCTTGGTTCCAACCCCAGCCGAAAGTGGTAAGCACCGCAAAGGTTATGCATGATGGACCAAAGGCACCACGAAGCCTAAAGAAGGGGCAGGCATACCCGAAGTATTCAGGAGCTCAAGTGTTAGAGCTTCTAGGAGAGGCACCTCCTCATCAGAAGCCACGGTCTCTAGATTGACTCCAGCCTCTTATTTCTCCATCTAATCATCATCAGTTATCCCTCAACAAAAACGACCAAAGGGGCTGACGTAGATGCTTTAGGAGAAGAAGCCACCAAGATCGGGATCCCATACTCGGCTGTGGCGCGGTGTCGATCATCACGCCCGACCCACCGGCCGGTGGGTCCCCTGTAGTAGAATCCACCGGGGCTCACCACCCTCAGGCTCTCCAAGCGCCTCGCTAAAGTATAGGTCATCTGATAAAAATTGATCAAAGCCTGGCCTCCATGACGATTCGCCCGTAGCTAGAGTGGGTGCCTTTGCACAAGCCTCGTCAATCCTCCGCTATTCCTTAAAAAGGGTGATCAACGGAGAAACTCTCACTAGAAGCCCGCTCAAGAAAGTCCTAAAAAAGCAAAAGCTTCTACTTTCTCTTGGGGCAATGAGACAGCACGACAGAGACATTGTCTCCATCCATTCGAATGTCCCACTTCACTTTGGTTATTGTACTTTGGGAGACCCAATGATCAGTATGACACAAGATACCCACATACTCCTTGGCGAGCCTCATCAATGGCCGTGCCATTTTTTCCTCACTCTTCAGAACGTCATCGGCATAGGCCCCACTAACCCTACTCCATTTACTCAAGATCTTCTATTTGGTTGGAACCACCAAATAAAAGAAGTGGTCCTTGCAACCCTTTATCGTGCTTAAGTTTCCCCAACTTATCTTGAACTGCTTGCAGGGAGTGAAGGAGACCCAGTCAACATCATAGCCAAACCGAAAGACCACTTTCAAGGCTTGGGCATCCAAAGCAATCCCTTTGGTGCAAAACAATATGTACAAGTCACTAGATACCAAAGAGTGTTCAAACGGAGGCGAGCCTTAGGGATTTCCAATGCCCTCAAGATCTAGCACAACTCCTTTACGAATGGAATACGAAGACCGATTTTCAAATATTCCTGATAGACAATAATAAACCCTCGATGAGGAGAGCAAGCTACATCATTAATGCCAAGCACAACGTACTCAATAACACTCAGAATATAATACTTGCTATATAGAAACCCAATCGCTCTACCGGTAAGGATGGATAGAATATCAGCAACGTCCCAAGGAGCCATTCAAAAAGCAGCACAAGCTAGAGATAATGGCAAGTTAGGGCAAAGATATTCCAAGAACGAAGAGATGCAAAAACAATTGAGGACTAGCGCTTAAATTTCCAACGCCCTAATCCATAAACAACGTCGTTTGAGGATATTTGAGAGGCACACCTCCATGACGAGCAAGACACGGCCAACATCACAGAGTGTCATGGCAAATTTGTTTATTGGGTCAGTGATGTTGATTGACACTTTGGCTCCTTGCACAGCACGCTAACAGTATGACAACCCATAAGCCTAGTTGGCGAGTTGTCAAATCTCAAGACAAATTTGATTGGTTCGTGTCCCGATCAAGTGCTTGGGACCCATTATTACTAGTCAGATTTTCAAAAAACTGAGTTGTCAATGGTTCAAGTTGCCAAATAGCTAGAAATCACGCAATATAAGGTAACACTTAAGCACTTTAACTATTCATATTATGTAAGAATATTTGAGCCATGCAACATTAAGACAAATAATACTCAGTAGTTATATTCATTAATTCCTTTTACAACGTACAACAAGCTTATAACAGCAGACATATGATTCAAAAGAAAATAAAAATACATGGAGCAACGACCTAACTATAGTCGTCTGATCGACCTTTAAAACCAACAATTGCAAGAGGAAAGCTCACCTAGTGACCACCATAGCATCCAAACTATTGGTACAGCAAAAAGAGTATGAAAAGCCCTCCCCTACAAGAATAGGGCACAATGTACCTATTCTCACCCGGGAGGCGACCACCAAAAGCTGTCCACCGAGGCCCAATCAAAGCCTCTGAGTCTGTGAGTCTCTAAGAGACCCAACGTGGCAAAAAAAGTTAGGGCTCAATGTGGATGTAAAAAAAAAGGAAGCACCTCCCCAACAAATGGTAGAATAGCTCTTTGCACCTCTTTAGAATAGAATTAGAGAGGGCTACCTGACATCAGTTGGGAAAAGAGGAAAACAGCCCCCAAAACCCAGAACTCCCTCCGTACGACATGAGGACGGTTTTGGTTTAGGTCTAAAAGAGGATAATCAAGGCACACTTCAAATGTATCCTTAGACATCAACTTCGAACATCAAACAAGAGTCCCCTTTGATCCTTGCTTATGCTGTACAGGCTCCATGCTAACTCTGAGTAGATCCACTCTTCAACAAATGGGTTATGCTCTGTAACACGAGGCATAGAGAGCCCCTCCATTTATAACCAGAGTAGGAGATCTTCCATGATTTAATTAAGATGATTGTGCTGACACCATAAGATCGCCCTCAACAGAGAACAGCGAGTGGTAAAGAACAAAGCACCTGGGAAAGGCGCGTGCTAAAGAAAAGAAAGCACGCATAGGACGACGAGTAACGTACTATTAGGAACATGTCGTGAGTTAAAATTTTAAACCTCCTAGCATGGAGACCCAATCCGCTAGAGGAAAAGAGGCCCAAAAACAAAAGCCCAACAGAATGCTTCCTCAACCCGAGATTTGAAAAGTAACGCAACTGGCCTGAGTGGGTTGAGCTGAGACAATTAAATAGGGAAAGGGTAACTAGGGTTTCATGGTGCACTACCTCAACCACTGACGATTCAGCTCAGCAGCCAACAGCCTACACAGCTCGGCGCATGTGAACTAGTCATACTTGCCACAATCGATCAAGCAGCTCAACAAATATGCCCAAAATATTGTCCCATAATTCTGCATCACCCCTAAAATGGCAGCTATGACTCAACAAATCTTATCAGATAGAATTTGTCATGAGGTGCCTTCCACGATCATTTTGACAGTAGAAAGAATATTTTCGAATAGTAGCGATTACCATAGCCAGTCCCTGTGATCATCGGGGTAGCTCAACAGATCCACATGGGTAGTTATCGTCAGTCATGAAGCACAAGGAAGGCTAAATCGACCCTCATGCTATAAACTCCTCCTCTCCACCACAAGAGGGGGAAAACCATATCCCTTCAAAGAGTAACCAAGTAGTTAACTCTCGAATATAAAGTATACACTCCTCTCTCAGATGTTCATGCACACTGAGTGTGAGATCTCAGCATCAAAAGAGAACTTAAAATCAGAATAAAGTATTAAAATTAAGAGTATAATGAACTCCGGAGGCTGGAGTGGCCTTACCCTTCAATACCGGAGTGGCCTTATGCCAATTAAAAACCCGAGTAGATCGTGTCACAGAAGGCCGAACTGCTTGAAGTCCGGAGTAGATAAAGTTGACCAAAATTTATAATATTGATTGGCTTTTAGAAAGTTGACCGGCTTTAGAATAATGACCGGCTGTGAGTAAAAGTTAACCAGAAACTGTGATGTTGACCAGATCATGACTGACCAAAGAGTTGACCGGAATAAAGGACAACTAAAGACAATGACTAACTTTACTGATTAGTTAGAACCCAACTAGACCCTAACTAAATCAGGTAAGTGAACCATCTCGTTGGAAAGAAGTACCAAAG
>JAOVVI020007767.1:0-14645 GCA_028571085.2 Nepenthes alata
GATTGAAATATCCAACGGCTTCCGTTTTATATAAAAAAATATTTTTAGTTATTTTTTTTGTATTTGATTAAAATTTTTTTAAATATTTTTATTTTTTGACTTTATAATATTTTTTTAAAAAAAATGAGAGCCGTTGAATTTCAATCCAACAGTCCCCGTTGGCGTCGCAGGGCCCCTCGAGTCTGTGGAGGGAAGCTTTTACAAACGGTCACATAATTGATTGGATACTTTTTTAAAAAAAAAAAGAATTTATGGACGGTGTGATTGGGCCATGGGCCAATATGATCTGATTAGATTATAAATTGATACGATTTATGATTATTTATTATATAATTTAATATAATTTAAAATATTATTATTTATTATAGGCCATCCTATATTATGAATAATGGACTCATATAACTTTTTAAAACTGTATCAGCCTTAAAAGTATTTTGTATTATAAATTGTAGACGTGGTAAAAGAGTGTCAATTTCCAAAAAAAGAAAAAAGAAATAAAACAATATCCATATATACCACGATCAAGGGCCAAGATGGTCAGAGGAACACGAGGTTTTCCCAAATTCAAAACAGCCGTCGGATCTTCTTCCGAAACAAATCCTGATACGAGCAACGGTCTTGATCGTTTATTCTCAGCCTCCTCCCTCCGTTCATTCTATCTTCCCCGTCCCCACCGCCCTCCTCTCTCTCTCTCCGTCTCTCTGATGCAGCTCGGACCAACCAATTCACCACCAAAAGTTCCCTAACCGTCTCTCACGTCTTCCCCACCGCCTAGATCGTTCCCTTTCATTCATACCTGCGGCTCTGATTATCCCGGTCAAGCTCACCTCGTCATCCACCAGAAGCCGCGCAGCTCATTTATTACCCTCTGATCGCAGAGTTCATCGCCAAAGTCGACCCGCGCATTCGACGGGACGAAGAAACCCTAGAATCCGTGTAGCTGTCGACCACCGCCAGCATTACCCCTAACTATTTCGATTTCACCGCTGCCGGGTACTGAACGGTGACACCAACGCTGTCGCATCGCTGATAGTGTCCCAACCAGTGTCGACCACGGTTAACTCATTCCCCTCTCTACCTCCAACTTCCCTATGTCTAATATCCCCTCCTCTCTCACCGCATTCATTTTTCTATATACATGGATATCCGGCCCCTCGTTTTTCTTTTCCTAACCCTAGGCAGAGCCATTGACGAATTCAATTTTGTTTCGATTGTTGCAAGTGCGTTCTTTTAAATTTCGAGAGCATGTTTTCTGCTTGCAGATTACTTTTTTTTATGTAGTTTTAACTTCGTAATGTTCGTAAATTGTAGCTTGATTTTTTGCTTGGCACAAAGATTTCCAAAAATTATTCGGTTGCTGTAATTAGTGTTATCTGAATTATTATTGGAATGTACCCTCTACATGGAACCATACCCTGGTTGTTGGTTTTACATTTTTAATTGTTCTAATCTTCATTTCTCTGTACATGGAACTATAGCTTGGTGGCTTGCTGTGCATTTTTTATTGTTCCGGATTTTCATTTTCCTTTTTTTAACGTGCGCAGTTTGAGTATATTATATAATATTTTCATTTAATGAAGGAACTGGGATAGAGTTGACTGGTAAGACTGGTTCATCTTACCTGATCAACGGAAACTAGGCCTATGGTTTTGCAAATTGCTGACAACCCTGCGGTTATATCTAGATGCTAAACCTATTGCGAGTTTTCCCTGTCTAATTTAGGCGCATCGGATTTCCTGCAGAAGTTGGCTTACTGTGCATGCCAGTTGATCAGATAGTGGGCAATGTCTGTAGAGGCTGGTCTCATTCCAAAAATATTTGATGATGAAGATGATGATGGACCTGTAGTTTTCAAACGGAGGGGGACCTCTAAAACTAGTCAGTTAAACTCAGAAATAAAGAAAATTTCAGTTTCACGACCTGATAAGCAGCCAGTGAAGCAGGCTTCTAATGTCCATACTCCCAATGATGGAGCTTCTGGTTGTTCTAAGGGAAAGGTCATTCAATCTACCAAGGCATTATCTTCCAAGCCTCCTGTAGCAATACAAAAATCACAAATGTTGTCATCCAAAGCATCACCAGTGAAATCTCCTCCTACTAATTCAGCGTCCTCAAGTCATGATCAGCCAAAGAAGCATTCAATTGTTAAAGAAATTTCACCATCAAGAGCATCACCAGTGAAATCTCCCTTGGTTAATTCAGCTTCTTCAATGCATAAACAGGCAAAAAAGCATTCAACTGCTAAAGAGGAGAAGCCTTCAGATAGTGAGTCTGAAGATTCTGAAGATGACAAGCCACTTATTGTGAGGTTTTCTGCAGGGTTGTCAAAGTTGAGTCCCAACCTTGCCGAAAGGAAGCAGATCACTAATCCAGGACCACTGCAACCTCCAAAAGTGATATTAAAAGCTTTTAAATCACCAGATGATTCTGACGATGAAAAGCCTTTGTCATCAAAGTTCCAAATGAAGACCAATGGAGGGTCATCATCTGGCAAGATTTATCATCCGGATGAAGATATAACTTTGGCTTCAAAGTTGCAACAAAATGGGTCAGTTAAGAGGGAAAGCCAAGTTATGAAGACCTCTTTCAAGAGACCTGCAGCTGAGATCAGTTCCTGTCAATCTTCTGTTAAAAAGCCAAAGCTCTCAGGTGCTTCTCCTCCTGCTAAAGCTAAACAGTTGTCAGCTAAAGCAGAACCAGAGGATGAGAATGACCATATTCCTATTGCCCAGAGAATGAAGAAAGCTACTCCAGGCATGTCAGTGACTGTGAAGAAGAAAACCGACAAAGCAATAGCCTCGTCATTAAAGAAAGACAAGAAGAAGCAAAAGAAAGTAATAAAGAAATCAAAGTACTCTAAATCATCAAAAGTTCCGCCTGGCTCTGGTGAAGGTCAGAAGTGGACGACCTTAGTTCACAGTGGTGTCATTTTCCCACCACCATACAAACCTCATGGGATCAAGATGCTCTATGATGGTCGACCAGTTGATCTGACTCCTGTCCAAGAGGAGGTTGGCCTCTTTTTTGTAGCCTTCTCACTTCTTTTATATTGAACTTACTGGTTACCAGGCCAGCCTAATTTATTGATTTGTACTTTTGGAGCTGATTGCGATTGTTGACATGCTCTTCTCAGAAATGCTCAAAAATTATTTCTTTGACTGCTATTATGTTACTTTGACAGGTTGCCACAATGTATGCTGTGATGCTGGAGACAGATTATGTGCAAAAATCAAAATTCAATGAGAATTTTTTCAATGATTGGAAAAAGATTCTCGGAAAGAACCATATAATTCAGGATCTCAAGAAATGTGATTTTACCCCAATACATCAATGGCACCTCACAGAGAAAGAGAAGAAGAAACAAATGAGTTCTGAGGTAAGTGCTAAGCTCAACAAATGTTTAAAATAAAATAAATGTATATCAGTGCTTCACAATTAAAGCTGGTATTTCATGCTTCTTCTGTTATTTTTTGTAGCTACTTTTGTCTGTGATATGACTGTCTTACTTTAACATTGGCATATCATCCACTCATTTAGAGAACTGTTTTGATCAGATGTGACTACTGTATTGCTCCTGTATTATTTGCCAGTAATGTTTCCCTATGTTACGGTTCTCCATGGTTTAAGCTAGTTATAATTGAATGGTATGAGTTGCTTACTATCTGCAGTTTTAGAGAATACCTCAGGGCAACTGCTCTGTGCCTACTTAGAAAAATTTGTTGTGGAAGAGGTTGTGCATGTGCTGGTGTTCTGAACACACTATTTTTTTCGGTACCATTTCTTTGGATGAAGGATTGGGTGTCATTAGTCATACATATTTTGAGATAAGAGTAATGGTTTTGTACACCTTACTTTCACAGTAAATTAACTTTTCTCGCACTTGTGCTGTGATTTGGTGATTCGTTTCGTTCTGGAAATGCACAGATTGTAGGAACAAAGGAAGTGATTTTGGTTCCTTTTGTTGCTTGTCTTGTGTTTTTGATTTTCTGCCCTATTGTGATATGAAGGACATCTATTTAAATTATTCCTTTGAATTGTAGGGCTAAGGCTACATATTAACCTTCCATAGAACCTGCAATGTGGGAAGCCCCATAACTGGGCCAACTAGGAATGCCTTGTGTTTTTGGGGGTTGAAAATGAAAACATCGATGCAAAGGTGGATCCTTGGCTCTAAAAGAAGCACACCCAATGTCTAAAATCCTGTAAAATGCAGATTTCAACTGAATATTTGTTTTCTGTATGACAGTTTCTTTTCCTGCTCCGTTAGATGTGAACCTTGTTCATGTGTGGAATCTCATTACTCATAGGCTCACAGCTATGTTCAGAGTTATGTTAGCGGGCTCCCTTGTTATGATTGGTGTTCGAACTTTCCTGAAACTCATGTTTGTTTATAAGTTATCCAGGATAGGCGATCCCTTTGCATCTCTTGTTACATGAATGCAACTGCATATGACTTCAGAGCAGCTTCTAAACAGATTTTGTTTGGCACGCTGTATCTTCTGATGTTTGACTTTTCACAAAGCTTAAGAAAATATGTTTGGCATAACTTCTCAATTTCATTATGTCTTGGTGACTGTGTGTGTGTTTTTAGTAACTGGGACTCTTTTTAATAGGAATGAAGAATGATTTAGTAGGGACCGATTATTATACATTTTGTTGGGGAAGTTAATGTTCGTTGGGGTCAAGTTATCTTCCTAATATGTGACCAGAGCTATTGTTTTTGCAGGAGAAGAAGGCTTTAAAAGAAGAAAAGTTGAAATTGGAGGAGAAGTATATGTGGGCCATTGTTGATGGTGTAAAAGAAAAGGTGACCGAATTCTGATTTTATAAATAAGTGGTTTTGTTGGGCATGTAATACTCTCACCCTAATATGTATGTTAGGGGAATGAATTATCTTTCCACTTATAGATTACTGATTATTTAGCAGACTTAGGGATGTAGAGAATTCGTGATGTTCCCATTCAACAAGTTGGGAGACATTGCTCAAGCAGTTAGTTTATATTGAAGTTCTAGCAGGAATTCCATGTATAGCACTTTTCTGTCACATAAAGACACTTAAAAGAGGAATACATAGTTGATTCTCTTAGCTGATAAATTTGTGTTTCAAGGAACTTGGAGGATATTCCCATGCTAGAAAAGGCGAAGTTATGTGAACGTGTCTGTCTCATCTTCTAATCTTGCCCAAGTTTGAAAGTGTTCTTGCTGGAATTTCAAGATTTCTCTTTTCTTGTACTAGTTTGGACTCAGAGTTGGTTCTTAATGTTGTCATATGATCCATCCATGTCATGTAAACTTTTATCCAATACTTTTTTTTAAAAAAATTTTCTACACATAATTCTCTTGTAGAACAAGGTCTTGTTTAACCCTTTTCACATACTTCTACTGCACCTGTTGGTGGCATTGGTTTTAATCGTGTTTAATTATATGGAAGTGCAGAAATGATTCTCTTGTAGAACAAGGTCTTCTTTAACAAATTTTACTTCTACTGCTCCTCTTGGTGGGTTTGGTCCTCATTGTGTTTTGTTAGATGGAAGTGCGGAAATGACTTCATTGCCACGCTTCTTTTTTGATCCTCTTCCTTTCTTTGGCCCCCCTTGTTCCCATGCCATCCCGGGACTTTAAGTTCTTCTTAGTGTTGTCCAGCTTCAACGGAAATGATGAAAAAACAGCAGTTATGTCTCATGTACCTAAAATGTGTCATTCAAATGCTTCTGGAGACTCTTACACTGTTAAAAAAGGAGTATCTGGTTTTTTCTGCTTCCTTATATTAGTCCCCTGTTACACAATGCAATAGAATGCGTTATTGCCATTTCTGCGTTTAGCATGTTTTATAGTATATTTAGTATCATGCCGGCTCATCTTACGGTGCTTCATGAATTTCTTTTAAATATGATTTTTGGGCCTACTTTCATATGATACAGTGCATATGCACTACTTATTGGTAAATGCTCCACATGTTGGATCTTTTTTTGAATAATCGATTGGCATCTACTCTATGATGTACAAACTGTGGAAGACGTTAGAATGAGAGGATATGAGTTGTGGTTGTGTGACCCATTAAGTGTTATCCTCACCTTGTAAATGCATTTGGTGATTGGCTGTACGTGTCTTTGCTTTTCTTAGGATGCGTATAGATGATCATTGCTGTTTTGTTTCAGGTGGGAAACTTTAGAGTTGAGCCACCAGGGTTGTTTAGAGGCCGTGGCGAGCATCCAAAGGTTATATTGGCATTTTGTGATCGGCATTTGAAACTTCATAGCATGACCTAGTGGAAATAGAATATGTATTCACTCTATTGATTTGCTGTAATTATGGTGCAGATGGGCAAGCTCAAAAAGCGTATTTATCCTAGTGACATTACAATAAACATAGGAAAGGATGCTCCAATTCCAGAATGTCCTATTCCTGGTCAAAGGTGTTTGTTTAACTCTTTATTGAAAAAGAAAATGTTAGAGCCGTTTTGAGGCCGAAGGATTTTGGAAAGAAGTTACTTGTAGAAAAAAAGAAGAATGGCTTGTTGTCTTATTGAGAATGCTTGGGGTGATGTGCAGTATTTACATCTATGAGTTTAAGATTTTGAGCTTTTGGCAGGTGGAAAGAAGTAAGACATGATAATACAGTAACATGGCTAGCTTTTTGGAATGATCCAATTAATCCAAAGGAGTTCAAGTATGTGTTCTTGGCTGCTAGCAGTACTTTGAAGGGACAAAGTGACAAGGAGAAGTATGAGAAAGCGAGGATGTTGAAGGTAACTGTTTGCGGTTTCTCTAGTAAGGCATCTTGTTACTGTCATCTTATCATAGTTACTTGGGTTGATGTACATGTTGGGTCAAGGTATGGAGCGGGGACGAGGTACACATGGTACAAAGGGGGTTACAGTGACTTACATTATTTCACTACAAAATTCGTTTGTGATGCTTATTAGGGTCCATTATTTGGTTAGATACTTGGGATGGTGATACCTGCATATGGAAATTATGATGTGGCTATGCTCTTATATTCCACAATGAGTAATGAAAGAGTTAAAATGACTAATCAAATACATGGTTCTAATTTCCTAGCCTCCGAAGGAGGAGGAAAAATACTTTGTTCTAAGTCAATGTACCATGCCTAAGTAAACAAGTCATGGGGCTAGGCTTGTTCAAATGTCTGAATGTGGTAGATGGGTGACAGCTGTCACTCTATCCCTCTCTCCTCCCTGTTCAAAGCCATGCAAATGCATAAGCAGAATGGATTGCTGCTCACAATGATCAGATACACTCTTGATCCAGGTCGAATTTCACGACCCAGGTAATTATGCACCTTGTGTCATTGATCAGTATTATTGTCATATGATTTGTCATTTGCTGAGTGCAGGATTACATTCAAGATATTAGAGTCACTTACACAAAGAATTTTAGCAGTAAAGATATGACAAAGCGGCAAATTGCAGTTGCCACCTATCTTATTGATAAGCTAGCTCTTAGGGCTGGTAATGAGAAGGTATATTCTGTATGACTCCAGTTCCATTTGTTTTCCTCTATCCTTTTTGTTAGTCACTTGATTATGAAGATTTTCCTTTGAGAGAGCATTACCATGCGGAGAACTACTATATCCACTCCTAGTCTTTTGCTGAGAATCTGTTGAATGAAAAAAAGTTGATTTTCGGGATTTGGATAGGCCAATGGATTGGTGATGCTTGGTTTGTAGCCTATAATTGTCCTCATGGGAACTAAACTTATAGAACAAGTGGAGTTGTTGTATAGCTAATACATTTAGTGGCGTTGGTTTTTGGTTGTAATGTACCTCATGTAGAACAACCTTCTCCCCAGTGCAGGGGTAATCCAAGAGATAGGAAAAGGTTGAAGAATCGATCAGGGAGACAATTTAGTTAATTAATAGATAGTAGCATTATGAATGATGCACACATTGATTTTATTATAGGATGTGTTTTTGGCCCTTGTCGAGGTGGCCAATGAAGGATTCTATAGATGATCCAAACAAAAGGGGCTATCATTCCTTTTCCTCTTAAATATATAAAAGATTTAGCAGAAATGGAAATACTGGAAAAGAATTGCCTGCATGTTCTCATGTGCATTTGTTTTCTTTTTCTTTTTAGTTTTTTATTTCTTATTTTTTACGTTTTGGGGCAGGCTTGTTCTATTTTTTAGTTAGAATTGGTTGGTCTTGCATATCCAAATCAAAATCAAATTGAAAAATGAAAGATTAGTGGGTAATTTCACCTTCCTTATCGTGTTTGGAACATCAGTTTACTCAAGGTGACCCTTGTCCAGTTTTGGCGGCTATGTTTCCTTAGTTTGGGGTTGGGTGGTGACATTGTAGTGTTTGGATATCAAACTGCATGCAAGAGATACATCCTGCCTCGCTCACCGCCATTAGCAGACCATGAGACAAGTCCACAACCAACAGCAGCATTGTTTTACTACTGCAGCCCCTCACTCAGTTTCAGACTTGGAGTTTCACCTGAAACTCTCAACATTGGAATCCGCCTCTTAGTTGAAAGCCTTCTCCGTTGACCAGGATCATAACAAACCTGGACCAGGAACCAATCATTTCTTCTCATAACAAGGGTCAATATGTTGTCACCATCACTGCCCAAGGAGTTTATGATTAGGTTTTATGGGCCTGAAGCTGGTCTGTCCTGATGACTTGGACCTATGATCTTTACCCGATCACACCCCACCCACACGTATAATATATGTATGCATGCGTCCGTGCATGTGTATGTACATGCTGGTTTGGTTCTGGATCAAAATGGAGTTTGCCCACCAGTCCTGGGCTAAGTACTAACCAGTGGTGTTCCGTGTGGTGGGCCGATATCAAACCATGTTGACTTTGGCTCTGCATTTGCTCTTTGTTGTTTGGCCCATGGACAAGACATCTTTCTTTAGACTCATCAACTCTTTGTTGTCTACTTGGATTGCTTTGGGGAAAAAGGAGTAAAAAGATCTTTAGAGCTTTTAGAATATTGACAGTGCTAGATAGGGTTTTGATTCTTCTTCTTTGCATATGTTCAAGCAACAGCGCTTCCAGTAACCATAGGTGTAATTTTTCCTGTTCTCTTTCTCAAAGATGGATACATTGCAAATATTATTCCTAGTTTTCTATGACTCAATGTAGTGAAACCTACATTAAATAATGTATCCTCCCTTGGCAAAAAATGTGGGAGAACAAAGAGAATTTTTTTCCCAAAAAGGTTTTCTATCCAATAACTTCTTACTTTGCTACAGGATGACGACGAAGCAGATACAGTTGGCTGCTGCACATTGAAAGTGGAAAATGTAAAACCAATACCTACAAATATATTGGAGGTAAGACGTGGTTCCTCTTTAGAAGAAAGGTTTGATAAAGGATACTGATGTAGGTAGAAACATGTTCAAAGAAATAGCATAATTGACTTTCACAAGTTCATTGAGATTAAATGGCAAATGATTTTTTTTTTGTTGGATTGTTGAACTGCCTAAAAAAATATCTTATGCTGTGAGTACACTCTTGAAGTTTATTCAAGCTTATGAAAGTATGACCCCTTTGTATGAGATCAATTATTACCTCTGTAAGAAAAGTTAATTGATGATTTTTGTGAATGGTCCAGTTTGATTTCCTCGGTAAAGATTCAATCAAATACCATAAGCAATTTGAAGCTGACCCCCTTGTGTTCAAAGCAGTTGAACAGTTTCGACAAGGTATCTACTGTTTGTTTTCAGAATCTTGTAACCAGATTTCTCTGCTGGAGCCTTATTTGTAGGCTAAATTTCCTTCTTCAGGAAAGCGTGGCAGCGATGATCTTTTTGATAAATTGGATACTAGTAAACTGAACGCTCATCTGAAAGAGCTAATGACTGGTCTCACAGCGAAAGTCTTCCGCACATACAATGCATCAATCACTCTGGATGATATGGTAAGATATCATGTGCTGTTTGTTTGATGTTGCCATTCAATTAACCCAAGGATGTGTTTTGCGTCTAAACATATGGTTGAGAATCTTATCTATTTTCTATTGCGGAGTGCATGCTGTTCCATTTGAATATTGTTGGTGGAGATCCTTGTGGGTGTTTTTACATGATTTTACTAATTTATATAAGAAGTAAAATTTTATCTGCTGTCCAGCAACGAGTACTCATGGTTCATTGATGTAAGAAGTCTGATCAATTTTGCATCCGAATTAAAGTAATCTATCAACGAGAAACTTGTAAATTTGAAGGCTTCCAGTGAGCTTAATGTGTAAAGAAGAAAAACAATCATAGAATAAACTTAAATTATAGGGTGAGCCTTAGTGTAACTGTAATACTACTCCATTGTGCTATTAAGGTCAAAAGTTCAAACCATGGAAATAATTTCTTTACAATGCAGTGCAAGGTTGTCCATTCCGATGCTCTTTGACTTCATGACGTGAGATTTACCGGGCCACCATTTTTTTGAATAATCTCAAACTCCCTTTTCTAATGCAATGCATTGTTGCAGAATTCAATAATTGACGTCTTTACTCAAAACATCTGTCTCCTCCCCCCCCCCATACATATGTATTGGAAGTTATGGTAATGTCAAAACATAAATGATATTCTTTCTCTTGCTTTAGAATGCATCTTATGTATTCTTTGCACAGTTGTAGTTGTTGCTAATGTAATATTGCCGTGATGGAACTGTGCATCAACGATGACAATCTTACTAGTGAAAGCACCGAAATATTCCTTGAGATAAAGCTGGAAAAAAGTTACGATTGTCATAAATAACCTAGAAGAATAAGATATGAAGAAGGATTTGTTCTTGATGGCTAAACTTTTGGGACTCCTTATTTGTCTGAACAAATTCATAGAATCAATGGTTTCATGCAATTGCCCTCTTCTGCTTTCATGGTTCAAAACAGAATATTACGTCCATTTAGTCGGCGTAACACCAAACTGTATATCAATGTATTCCTCTAAGAGGGCACGGAGGAATAAAAAAGTCTTTGACAAATCCATCTTTGCTAGTATGCAGTTACCTTGCTTGTTAAGTGATCTTCATGTTACATCCACAATTGGTGAGATATTTTGTTCAATTGATATCCAGATGATAATGCACCATTATTTCTGTTAGTTTATTCTATCTTGAATTTTGTGTGATAGTTAAGCAAAGAGACCAGCGAAGGGGATGTGCCTCAGAAGGTTTTAATTTATCAGCAGGCAAACAAGGAGGTAAACTGTTTGTCACTTGAAATGTTCCTGGAGCTGAGCTGAGTGGTTATTTTAAGGTTGCTGTGTTGATGAAATGCTAATATTGCTGCTCGTCTATTTGCAGGTTGCAATCATCTGTAACCATCAACGTACTGTGTCGAAGTCTCACAATGCACAAATGGAGAGACTGACTGAAAAGATAAATGAACTAAAGGTATGATTTTCGCAGCTGGTAAGGGATTCATGGGTCTTTGTTATTGCAATGCTACAATTATTTGTGAATATCATGTGATAGGAATAAATTTCTGTATTAGGTTCAGGGATTTAACAGGTCATGTCTGATATTTATCTTCTTTCTGGAACGTGTGTTTTTATGTATTTTAGCTTAATCGACATAATATAGGCAAAAGCCCTTTCATCCTCTATAATATCAATTCCCTCTTGCCTTGTTATTTTCAACTGATTCCGTTATGGTCACATCTCAAGTATTAGGTTTTCTAGCCATCTTGATGGTTGAGATCATTTTAAAAGTCATGGAGGGTAGGAATTGAGACAGTATTTTAATGTGTTATTTTGATCATATTCTTCATTATTATAAGTATAGATTTCAACTATTCAGAGGATGGAAGAGTCCAGTATTTTGGAATGACCATAACAAAACCCATTTCTCTGATGCTTGTGACATGTGATACTTTGTTTGTTCGGAATCTGAATGCTGACAAATTGCCCTTTTGTGAAGGGTGTGTTGGGTGAGTTGGAGACAGATTTGGCTCGAACCAAGAAAGGGAAGTCTCCATTAAAGGATACTACTGGAAAGAGAAGTAGAAATTTGTCCTCTGAAGCGTAATTTAATCCAAGCTATTGTTTATATATTTATATATATATACTCCTTTTGCCAATTCTTCTGCTAAGCTTGATGATCATCTATGATATGTTAATACAGTCTAGAGAAGAAGATCGTTCAAACCAATGCAAAGATTGAGAAAATGGAGTCTGATATGAAGGCCAAAGAGGATTTAAAAGAAATAGCGCTGGGCACGTCAAAGATAAATTATCTTGACCCGAGAATCACAGTTGCGTGGTGCAAAAGGAACGAAGTACCCATTGAAAAGGTACAATATGTCTTCTGCTGCATCTTTTTGCTTTCCAATTTGTGGCATTTGAAGGGTTAGATATGAATTCTATCATGGAATATAGACTGCCAAAGTGCCAACCATAGATAAAAATATTGATCGATATGTATTGATAATAGGAGTTTCGATTACTGAAAAATATCCCAATATGCTAATGTATTGGTGACATTGCGATATATTGACCCGTTTCTTTTGTTTTGCTTTTCTCTTGTAAGCCTCAATTCATACATTTTAAATATTAAACCAAAAATCATAAATTTTTTAGGAATCCTAAATCCATATGTTTTATGGAAGTATTAATAACATTAACTAAAACTCATAAATAGGTAAATAAATTATTAAAAACGACAAACCTTTTTTGCGTCTACGACACTAGACACTTATATATGGCTCCGATCAATAGTAATATCAATGTTGATGCTGATATTTTCATCCACGGTGCTAACTCTTTAGGCCAAAGTCATTCAAACTCTCACTCATTTGCACATATCTTGCCAAAATGAGCTCTCTAGCAACTTTGGCTTTCTCGATTTCTTTGAATTTAACCGAAATGAATATGAAAATCTTACCTTTGCTCTTCTTCGGATTGGTTGCCTGTGGTATTTACTTTTGGCTTTCTTACAATCTCTTGTTTTTTGAATTATGTTCTTTGCTGTTAAGGTTGATTTTAAGTATTTCTTATAAACTTGCAGATATTTAACAAGTCTCTCCTGGCTAAGTTTGCGTGGGCCATGGACGCTGATCCCAGCTTCAGATTCTGACCTTCTTTACTCCATTGTCTTCCTACTCTTTTCCCTTTCCCTCTGAACTCTCATGCTGCGATGTTATCACATTCACAGTCATCCCATCTAAATTTAATGCGGCGGGAAATTTCCGGGAGTCTTCGTTCACTACTCGGGCTTCTTCAAATCCTAAGATAGATGAGAAAAATAGATGAGGACTATTTTCCGAGGTTTTCTTTTTCTCTCGAGTAGATTCTTAAATGTGAATTGATACTCATTTTTAACCGTTGTAATCGCATTAGGCATTCAGCCAAATATTTTAGGTACTTATTGAAGATACTGTGTTGATATTGTTGTTCTGTTGTGATTTAAATGTTGTGAGGTTTGAACTTACGACAACCTCATTGTAATACACGGTTTTGTTATGGTCTTCTTTGAATGGAGGTTTGTAATAATATGCATGTTTGACCAAAATTATATATCATATTGAATGTGTCTGTCTAATTATCATCAAAAGATGTGTGATAATGACACATCTCAATAATAAATTAAAATAAATGTGGATTTTAAAAAAGTATACATTTTATTAATTAGTCGTATTATCAAATGGCAATTAGCTGTGTATGGTTGTCTCTTATTTGAATTGAAATCTTATGATGCGAGCATAAGCAGAGGAAGAGCCATCCCAAAAGATCGATCTAGTAGGAGGGAGAGCTTTCTAATTTATAACCTAGAGGTTTTGCCTCAAGCTTTTTAATGTGGGGCTCGTATTATTCCTCCTTCCTTCAACAGCCACGACCTCGGCGGCTGCACTCTTCGACACTTTACTCGGCGGCTTTCACTCTGCGACGCTTTACTCTGCTCCGGCGCACCGGCAGCAGGTCAGCCCCTCCACAGGTAGCCCTTTCCGGTCAGAATCCTCCGCAGGCAGCCCTCTCCGAGTCGGGACTGCTCTCAATAAAAGCACCATTTGATGCGAGCATAAGTCAAAGGGAGAGCCCATCCCAAAAGATCGGTCTAGTAGGAGGAAGAGCCTCCTAACTTATAAGTTGGAGGTTTTGTCTCAAGCTTTCCAATGTGAAACTTGCATCATCTTATCTGAGTTATTGGTCATGGAGAGCAGGATTTGAGTTGGAATATTATGACCTTCATCGTATGCAAATAACAGAGTTAAGGGGTTTGGGTTTTTTTTCGGATAATTTTTTTCAATGTCTAAGTTAATATTTACTAAAAAAAAAAAAAAGAGAGAGGAAAAGAGATTATTGTTTTCTTAAATTTAGCTGCGAGCTTCTTGTGCCCAGGTGGATTATCGATCGAGGGCCGAGTACTTGTGTAGGCTTGATGGGAAAACTTGGCCTTTGAGAGTAAGGTCTCTTGTGAACCCAAGTGATGGTCTCTGCAGCAAGTAGGAGGCTTATAGGATTTGGTCCCTGATTGAGCCTTTTAGCTCAGTGAAGAGAATTGTGAATGCCTCCCTAAATGTTACTAGGAACAATCCCTTGCTATCTAAATTTTTTTTTGGTACGTTTGGTTGTTGGGATAGAATAAAGTGGAAATAGAATAATTATTCTAGAGAATAGAAACAGATAAGAATAGAGTTGGAATTGTTATTCTTATATTTGATTGTTGGAATAGAA
>JAOVVI020007769.1:0-10391 GCA_028571085.2 Nepenthes alata
CATTCTCTCTTGCGGCCATCTTGCCTAGTAGAGCAAAGAATGACGAGGAAAGCCATAAACAAAGCAACAAATATCCCGACAACGAAATGAAGTTGTGCAGGAAGAAGAACTGCGGCGATAAGGAAAAAGGTTGCTTGCACACAAATAGCTCCGATAAACACCGCCGGCTCAGCATATTCAGGGTAATCTTCTTGTAATAGGAATGAAGTTGATAGAGTAAAAAACCCCGTGGCAAGTAAGATAACCACGATAGCCATAGTATTTATCGGTATTTCAGACTTTCCGTGAAGAATCAGAAGACCATAAATAGCAGAATTATCCATTGCCAGCAACAATTTTCTAAACTTAGCGCCAGTAAAGAATTGGTTCATCAGAGTAGTAGATTGGGCTTTACTTTGGCTTGTAGAGCAGTAAATTTCTATCGCCCCAACTTTATTCGAGTTTAGAGTCATCCTCCTCTAATTCTGTTATTTTAGAAGAAAAAAAATAGTAAGAGTGAATCGAATATCTAATAAATAATTCTAACAAATGTCAAAAATAATAAAAATATCAAGCTATCCATGGAACTCATTGTCAAATAATAAACTCTAATAATATACAACATATAGAAATAATTATTTGTCCCTAAATAATCAATAATATAATACAATCAAAGAAATAACTTAATAGCAGTAAAATAATAACTAAATAAATGTAATGTCAACTGAATTATGATATTCGAAAGGATATTCATAGGATCCCATGAACCAAATCAAAGCACCGAGATCTCAAAATATTCATGATACTAAAATCCTCTTTTAGATTTTCAAAAATTCAACTAAATATGAAGTCATACCCATAAGAGATATCAAACACCCTATGAATTTTATTCTACTATTGTGATAATAAGTTGTATATTTATACCTCCAATAGTTAGGCAAGTACCACGATATTACATAGTATTAATGGTATCCTCACTATTTCTACAGTCTTTTTAGATGTTATACCCATATCATACTCATACTATCTATAATACCCATCACCAATAATACCTAAGATATCATGTTTTACTACGGTCACAAGTCTATAAGAATCCAACTTCACAAATAAATATACTTCAATCACTATATATATAGAATCGATATCGAAAAAGTGTATACTATACTAATATATTGTGGTCTTTTATTTGACTAAATATCTTAGTATTTTTATACACTTTCCATAATTTAGCAATAAAGTGCTAAGAATATACTCACACATATGAAATATGCACAAAATATTCATGAATATAGAGAAAAATAGCAAGAACGCCTAAATCTTTGACATAATTACCTTATACTAATGCCATTGTTGAAATCTCATTTGTTACATCCGAACAAAACTTACTATTATCAATCTGATTCAATTATACAAATACTGCCAACTTTATAAATTTATATCCATTATATACATGCATTTATACACCAATCCGTAAACGACTGGTTCCCAAACTACACCAATATATTTACTCAATACTGTTGATACACACACAGACTGACAGTACACACACTCATTCACTGTCGTTCGTATCTGCCAGCATAAAAATATAAATATATACACATTCATACACACACACACACACATATACACTTCTGCATCCTTATATATATATAATAACACACATATACACGCCTACTTTTATACATTCCACCTATATACGTATCCAATTATCTATTGTAAACATACACGCATACCTATATACATATAAGCATCATTGTAGCATAGATATGTATATATACATACGACACAGTTAGTATTACAGGACTTCTTGATACAGCAGATGAAGTATCTCCAATTCCACCGGCAATAAAATGAAATATTCGGAAAGTCCAACCACCATACAAATTATATTTAGTTAAATCTATTATAGGAATTAAGCTGTATTTAGTTAAATATATTATAGGGTTTATATTACAATTAGTTAAATATATATTATACAATTAGTTGCATGTTTCTTTTTTATTTTTTTCTCCGATTTGTTACTCGATTGTTACTTTGTTTGGTTAGTTTCCAACTGAATTAGTTGGATTTCTTTTATTTGCATACGGGACTACAACAGTAAACGTAGGCAGATATTTCCTCATTTCTCCGGCACCTTCTCCCTCTCTACTTTCTCCATCTCTGTCCTTTCTCTCTATTTCTCTCTGCCTCTATTGACTGTCCCCTCACTCTCTTTCCCTCTGCTGAACTCCTCATCCCCTGCTTCTCCTCCAAATTTCTCTTCGTCGCTTTCTATTTGCAAATAACCGCAGCTAGAGGCCTGCAACATTGGCGCTCTCATTGAAACAAATGGCAGAGGGACTGACGGCACTCGAAGTTTCTTCTACAAGGCTTTCGAAGGAGGTGAAGGATGTCGCCGTGAACGTCCGGCTACATGCAGAAGCCATCGCCACCATTTTGACCACCTCCACACAATTCCGATAAACCTTCATTAATATCCATCATTGAAATTCAACAATCCCTCACTAGGCTCGAACGATAATGTTTGTTGTTCTCACATTCCCCTTTGTTACCCACCCCTACACCATTCACAGCTTTAACCCTGGTTGGTTCTCATCTTCCTCCTCAAACCCTACCCTTGTTGTTCATGTCACAAACAGATATACAGATCCCACCGCCATCTCAAACCCTACCCTTACTACCACATACATCACCCGATTTCCACAACGCTACTTCCGTTCAAGTTCCAAATAACGGAAATGATGCTACTGGACGTCATGACCGCATCGCCACCATTGCTTCCACCACCACACAAGCCCAAAAATCCCTTGCTAAAATCCTTCAATCTATAAACCAATTCGACCGACAAACATTGCCATTTGCAACTCCCCTGTTTTTCAAATCCCTTACCGTTCGCGACTTCAACATTTGATATTTTACCCCAACCTCTCAAACCCCACCAATTATATTTCCCACCCAATCAGATGCCCAAATCGCATTCCGTCTTTGTTTGCCCAAACTTGAACTCTTGTTGTTCTCTGCCAAAAATCTTATTCATGATGATGTAGGGCCAATGACACTAAGTGATGAAGGATTGGTGGAGTTGCAAGTCTTGTCTAGCAATTTTGTTGCTTCAGAGGATGACTTGAAAAAACCTCACACCCTTACTTCTATCCAAAAGTTGCAAGAACTGAACAACTTTGTGAGTATTTTTATTTTAACATCTGAACTGATCAAGGATAGACTTTCAAAATTTCAGACTATTGTGTGTACAAATCTTAGCCTGGATAAATTGATTGAATTTGATGAATATTGTCACAATTATCAGCCTGTGATAGCTTTCATAAAATATGACGTACATGGCCTTTTTGGCAATATCTTCTATGAATCTGGTCCTTAGTTTACTATTGTAGACGTTGTTGGTGAGGAGCCACATACGGCCAATCCTACTCTTACGTCTGTTGTGCATGATGAGAAGCCTGAGCAAGCAGCGCTTTATGATCCTGATGATTTTCTTTTGAGTGCTTTTTCTAAGTTTGATCACCCGGCTTTCCTACATTTTGCATGTCATGCTTTGGATAAGTTTATATTGGAGTTGGGTTGCTATCTTGTTGCTTGGTCAGAGAAAGATACCTACAATTTGATTTTAATTGTCACTTCCATCAATGTTGCTTGCGACCGGAGGCTTGGAGCGATTGACCATAACTTAATTCGACACTTCCACTTTGGTGCAGGGGCAGTTCCTCAATTGAGGGACAAAATATGTTGGTGTACTTGTGATGCAAAGAAGTTGATCCTTGTAGATGAGCGAATAACAGCCAGGATGCACAAGGTTGGCAAAGGGAAAAAATTTACCAATTATAAGTCTGGTTCAACCCTAACCCCTAATTCTCTACCCTACAATCCTACAAGGCCAAAGCTGCTCAACTCCAGAGCTGCTGAAATTGAGCAGGCAGTAATGAAACACCAGGTAGCTTTAGCAACTGCTAGAGTTATAGATTTGTCGACTTGTGATGCCAAAATCGAGCAGCTGAAGGAAGAGATAAATGAATTGTTAGGTGAAGGACTAGAGTCACCAGCAGCTCACAGATGTGGAAGTTTCCCATGCACAACTGCAAATTATGGGACAAAAGCGTTTACAATGAATTTCACAACCATGTTCAACAAAAAAATTCTTAGAGATTTGCCAAAAGTATTGTTGACATGTGAAATGAATTTCTTAGGAGGTGTTGCATTAGCATCTGCCTGGGATAATATTGAAGCGCTTGTGAATGTCACTTAGCTAACAAGACTTGATGTCGTAAAACTGATTGGACTGATTGTGCAGGATGCTTCCATGGCCCGCATGCACGAGAAGAATTGTAGGCTGTTTGCACAACATTTGAGGTTGATCGGAACCTTATTGGAGCAGCTTAAGACCTCAGAGCCTATGAAGTATAAGGAAATGCGGGTGCCTTCGAAGCAGCTTGAGGATGTTCTAAGAAGGTCTTATATTTTAGTATATAGTTGCCAAGATAAAAGCTATCTATACTTGCTATGGGGTGGGACATTGTATACAAGTTTAAAAAGGCTCAGGTTGTGATCCCGAATCCAAAGTAAATTGAAAATGATGCTTCTGTATTAAAGAAAATTCTTTCTTGTTCTTGCCCAAATTGTACCTTTAAGGAAGCACTTCCAAAAGAGAATGAAAATCTTCGGGAAGAATTACAGCTGTGACAAGTTAATTTAGATGTGGGTTAATATGTAGTAATCCAGCGCTTGATTGATGTTACTGAAACACTTGTTGTAATTTGTTAAACAGAAAAGTGTTCATCTGTGCAAGAATTTTAAAAGGTATCAGAGTATTCAGATAATGAACATTCATTTAATGAAATCTCTTCCAAGCAAAGTGACACTCATAAAGTGCTTAGGACTGCTTCCTCAGCTTCTTCTTGGCAATACCTAGTCTCTTTCCATGGTTCAAGTAGATATGAGGAATGGCATTCATATTTACTTAGTTGTTTTTCTATACCTTATTTATGCATCAAGGCTTGCTTCTATCCTTGTGGCAGAATCACAAAAATTGCCACTTTGGCAAATGGAAGATACATATCTTCTGCAAAAGCCTGTCATGACTTGATGGCATATTTTTAAATAGTCTTGCTGCTGCTATACTTGTTACGTCAGGAGGAAGCTACAGAATATGCTGAAATCCTTTGGAGGGTTGCACAGATGGGTATGGTCTCTTTTGGTGTGGATCTTTTGCCCTCTACTCCTAATGAGCAGATTATTGGCGCCAGAATTCTTCACAAATTTGTACCTAGTGAACAATTCTTAGATAAAACCCTTCAAAAATTGAAATAACTTTCTTAGTTATGGAAAAACTAGTACAGATGTTAAATTGGAAAGATTTACAAGAAAAGCCGATCAGGGAAGCAGCAACAGTCGCCAAGACTTTTCCTAGTTCAACTTTAAGGTTAATGTTCTCTTGATGGAGAGGACAATGTTACGAACATTCTTGATATAATAGGTGAAACATCTCCAATTCCATCGTCAATAAGACCAAATATTTAAAAAATCCAACCACCATGTAAATTATATTTAGTTAAATATATTATACAACTTATATTATATTTAGTTAAATATATTTTAGAATTTATATTACAATTAGTTAAATATATATTATACCATTGTTGCAATTTTTTTTTATTTTTTTCCCGTGGTTGTTGCTCTATTGTTACTTTGTCCAGTTAATTTCCAACTAAATTAGTTGAATTTCTCTTATTTGTACATGCAACTGCTACAGTAAATAAAGGCAGATATTTCCTCATTTTTCTCGCACCGTCTTCTCCGTCGCTGCTTTCTCTGTCTCTCTATCCTTTCTGTTTCTCTCTGCCTCTCTCAACTGTCGCCTCACTCTCTCCCTCTTTCCCTCTGCTGAACTCCTCATCCCCTGCTTCTCCTCCAAATTTCTCTTCGTCGCCTTCTATTTGCAGGTCACCGCAGCTGGAGGTCTGCAACAGTTAGCATATAAATACATATATACATCATCTTATACTAGAGCCCATACACTCATAAGCTTATATACTGTCAACAATCTGTATACCTGCATCTCCTAATCAATGTTCGTCGCCATTATTCTACTGTGTCTGAGACGCACAGTCAAAACAGAGCAATGCGATATGTTTCTCAGTTCCTTTTGATTTTTACAGAAAATCAAAAAATCCCTAACTTATTCTTTTCGAACATGAAAAATAAGGATCTCAAGAACAGGCCCACTAAATTTTACGCTCCAATTTATCGCAAACCCTCACAATTTCTCAAATCACTGCCTAACAGAGCCGTGGCTCTGGTTTCCCTTAATTCCTCAAAATACAGTCGATTTTCCCACAAATTTTAGCACGCTCATAAGAAATCAATATCATTGACAATGAAGGAAGAGTTTTACTTGCATAAAAACGAGGTCACGAATTAACTTGCCTGATTTGCGATGATAATTGTAGCAACGGCGGCGTCGGCTTCTAACAGTCACGGAAACACCTTCTCTGGAACCGATTAACGACGGTGACGGCAACAATAACAGTAGCCTGGCCTTACTCTCCCTTCCCCGCTACTGGAACGAATGCCCACAAATGGAATGGAAGGCTTTCATATATAGAGAAAATGAGGCTAGCGACCGAGAGGAAGAAGGAAAATGCTTTAGAAAATCTGGCTGGAGAAGAGAAATCGCCGCGGAGCAAAGAACGGCTGGAATTCTCTCCCACTCTCAAGAGGTTCCTTCTGCTGCTGTTGCGCCGCTCCTCTCTCCTCACCGTTCCTTTTTCTTTCTCACCTCGTTTCTTATTTTCTATATTATTTGCTTTTTCTTCCCTTCTTTATTATTATTATTATTATTATTATTATTATATATATATATGTTGCGTCCCGAAATCACAGTTATTGTACGGATTAGAGAGCTTTCGGATTCCTTAGCACGCGGCGGCGTCAGGAGAAGGGTCCGGTCTCCGTCTCTACGAACCTGGACCTACACAACACAAACGACAAACAAGAGGTCAGGGGTCCGGCAGGATTTCTCCCACCGAGGCCACTCCGATACTTAAGTCAGCAAATTCTCACAATGAACGAGAATGGCGCACGCTGTGAGCGGTGCGCGGATGGATGCTGTGAAAGCGTAAGAGATGCTCATGTGATGATATGGAGAATGCAGTGAGCAGGTGGTAGGAGGCCTGACTCCCGTGATGCACCGCAGCGGGTGGCTAACTTCCCCTAAGCCTTAGAAGACGTCGGGGTGTGAGACGAGCTGGCTACTGCCAAGGTAAATGGGACACTCCCCAATTCCCGCTCTGGTTCCCTTGTGAATTCTTCACAGGTTGTAGTTGAGTTAGAGAATAAGGAGTTCAGCGTTCAATTGAAGAGGAAGAAGAGGATCCTTTTCTCTGTGGGATGTGGGAGCCTTCATAGGCTCCCTTTCCCCTAGACTGTGGGCGCCAAGGTGTCCGTTGTGAGGGCTCCTTCGTCGCTGGTCGTTGTCGTCGACCGACGGTCATGTCAGTTGTCCTTTTGCCGTGGCTGGCACGCTTCTGGGCGTTGCCGGCCATGCCCGATTCTCCCATGAGCGGGGATTGGTTGGTTACCTGCAGGCGGCTGCAGGAGCCGTTGGCGCTGCATCAGCCACACCTCTATTGGCTAGCCTTTCCGTTCTCTTCACCGGTTTCCCGGCAGCACATTAATGCGCTGCAGGATTTTCGGCGCCTTCTTCCACTGTGGCATTGCGCGTGTGCTTCCCACGTGACTGGGTTGGACTGACCAACCTGCGCGGGCTCCTAAACCCTTCGCGGGCCTCAGAATTCTTCATGAGCCTCGAAATCCTCCATGGGCCAGGACATGGGACCCAACACTAGCCCCCCATGCCTTGGCCGGCCAGTGGTCGGGCCTGGCATGTCCCTTGGGCCCATTCCGTAACTTCACGGCCTTCCTCGTGCCACGCTACTTGTTCGTCATTTTCTGAGCTCGCGCTTTCCCCAGGTGACTGGACAGGCTTTTCAGGTGCTGCCACGATTTGTCACTTCACCAGGCAAGGGTCGCATGCCTTGAGTCACGCCTAACCAGGGGTCTTTCCTGTTCTATGAAAGACATCTGCTGGCTGCCGCGTTGCGTTGGGTAAGAGAACATTTTGCGTCTCTCGCATAAATAAGAGGGGCGGTCGACCAAGCTGAGCTTATCCCTTAGCAGTCATCGGCGAGGTGATGTGAGGATCCTTGCATTTCCCGCCCTTGGAGGGCGTCTGAAAAGGAGTCGGATGGATCGGCCGAGCGCTTGAAGCTCTTGATGAAGACTGTTCCAACCTTTATTCTGCAGTTTGCCTTCTGTGCTAACTTGAGTGGCTCGGTCATTTTGTTGTCGTCACGTGCTCCCTTCCGGGTTGTAGCTCACCTGACCTGGGGCAGAGCCTCGGCGGAACCCCTGCGGGTATGTTCACCTGTCAGCAGAGGCTTTCGCACGTGCTCTTCCCACGCGTCAGGCTAGAGCGCCAACCATGGAGGGATCTCTAGGTCAGTAGCCCTCGAAGGGAGTGGGGAGTCCTCACCCTACTTTCTCGGAATGCTTTCCTGGCCTTGGTGCTTCCCGCACCCTGGTGGATGGTGTTCCGGCGACTTCCACCAGAGGATGCTCCCCGCCTCCAAACCAGTCCGCTCGGCGAACCTCCGACGGCTCCAGCCGTGGGGATCTCATGTAGATCACGTTCGCCAAGCTCATCTGGGGCACGGCAAGGGAGCATACGGGGCCTCACACCGTTGTCTTCCTTCGTCTTTCACATAGCCTTATTGTAGCAAACTTTGTACTTTGTATGAAAGCATTGATTAATAAAAGAAGTAGCCTCTTTTTACCTTCATTTCCCTCTTGTCTTTGTGCGTACTCTTTTCTGTCGCCGAGCGCTTTGCCCGGGAGATCCGCATGTAACTCTGTGGGAGCTTGAGGAGTCTCTGTCAGTGGTTGTGTCTCCTGGGGTGACCGGCGCATTTAATGCCTGCGCGGTCAGGAGACGTCATGTCACGGAGCCTCGCTTTGAAAACGCGAGAGACTTTACGAGCCCTCCACGTGTAAAATCCCCATTGGCCACACTTTGATGCTTCCTGCCCTTTGGAGTTGCTGCCTTTTCCAGAGAAACTCGCCTATTTAAACGCACCATTTTCTCCTAGAACCATGCACTTCTTTGCAATTGCGTGTTTATCGGTGGTTTGCTCTCCCCGTGTGCGCTTTCTTACAAAGTTGATGGAGGACACCTCTGACGACTCGGAACGCTCTTCTGACGAGTCCGAGTTTGGCTCTCTCACTCTCGGGTCTTCAGGAGCAGGCACTTCAGGAGGGGCTCGCTCTGAAGCCACGGTCGTGGGTGCTTCTCAGAGTCGGAGAGTGCCTCCGGGTTTCGAGAGGGTCCAGCCACGCCGGGGGATGGCCGCGGCCGAGGTGGAGTGGCTGAGGGCCCGTGTCGCACACCTGGAAGGCGCTCATGCTGAGTCGGAGGCCAGGGCCACACGTCTCGTTGGTGCCAATGTGGGGGCACGGCCCGCATACTGGCCCTTGAAGGAGAGATCGAGCGACTCAAGCTACAACACGAGGCTGAGGTTGCCGGGCTGCGGTCAGAGCTGAGGACGAGGTTTCGGCCAGAGGGAGTGAACCCTGCTTTGGAGCAGAGTTATTTCAATGCCGTTAGGCTTTCCCGAAGGCTGGCCTCACTAGAGGACTCAAGCTTCTGCATGGGTGTTCTAGATCCTCGCAACTCACATGCTCTGACTCGCGGACAGTTAGTGGACTACCATGTCCCAAGCTCTTCTACTGGCCATTGGGACCATTAACTGCCTTTGTCGCCGTCTTACCCCACTTTTTTTTTGTAACCGTTGTAATGAAGCTTGTTAAAGCAATGAAATCTGTTACTTTGCTGTACCGTTTTGCCTTTCGGATTTCCCGTTTCTTGATTGGTTTTTTCGTTTTGGGTTACCGTGCACCTCTCCGCAGGCTTTGCTATCATAAGCCTTCATTTAATGCGGAGGTGCCGGCGTGGATTTTTGTCAGACGGCTGAGGCGACGCGCTCGTCGATCTGGCGTCTGGCGATCATTGCGGGCGATTGTGGATCCTGCGGCGCGTTGTCAAGCCAGCACGTGTCTCATTCACCTGTGGCGGTGCCGCTTTGGCTTCTCACCTTTTTTGCTTTCCATTGCCTATTTAAATCGGTCGGAATGGCTTGAAAATCCTTCCCGCAGCATACTTGTGTGACTAGAGAGAGAGAGATGGCGAGAAAGACGGAAAGTTCTTCTTCTCAGGTTCCCAAGTCAACTCGTCATGGTGTTCACAACACCAAGTCTATGCTAACCGCGGGCGCCATTGCTGCCCTTGCAGCCAATTATGGTCTCCCTAGCGACTGGGGGTATCGCGTCTCAGAGGCACTGGACAG
>JAOVVI020007770.1:0-14644 GCA_028571085.2 Nepenthes alata
GGGTTATGTTTATCATATTAGAATGTAAACAACCACTCATGGATGGATGTGGCTTATTGTTATCTTATGGTTTTGTTGTGCTTCCGTAGGTTTTTGATGATCTAGTTATGCTTTCGCGTTTGTGTTGATGTTTTTGGATTTTATTTCTTCCTAGACGGCATCTCTCTAGGTCCAGTTCCGTGGTTGGAAATACTGTGATTGGAGCCATTGATGATATTGCTGATTATGTGATGTTGTGTATTGTGTTGTAGGATTTGTATTGATTATTTTGGTTAGATGTGTGCTTGTACAGGATGTATTTGAGCAGGTTGTATTTTTGGTTTTCTTCCAGTTGCAGAGAAAATTTTACCGAAATTTTTATAGAATCCATAGGTTAATTATGGGCTTTTGTTTGTGTTACCATTAACGGAGGTTATTTGTTGAAAAAATAATTCGGTCCGTCACACCAAATGTAGTGGAAGGTACTCTCTCTATCTTTGGTACCCCTGCTCATGTACTTATGGATTCAAGTGCCACTCATTCTTTTGTGTCTTTAAGATTTGTTTGTCATTTGTTATTACTCCCACATATTTTAGAACATGTCTTAATTGAATTAACACTTATGGGATCCTCTGTTGTGACTGATATCATGTATCCAAAGTGTGAAGTCTGGATTGGGGAATCGAAACTAGTCGCGGACTTGATATTGTTGGAAATATATGACTACGATGCGATTTTAATGATGGACTGTTGGCAAGTTATCATGCTAATGTTGATTGTTTCCACAAACGGGTATATTTTGCCATTCAGAGGTGTGAACCATTCTACTTCCAAGGGGTAGTACGAAAGGAGTTGCATGGTTTTATTTCAGCCTTGCACGCTCATCATTTAATGGAAAATGGATGTCAAGTCTATTTGGCTTACGCCAACACAATTGAGTCTCATGATGTGCTAATAAAGGATATTCCAGTGGTTCATGAATTTGAGAATGTTTTTCGTGAGGATTAACCTGGCTTGGCCCCACATCGGAAGATTGAATTTGAGATAGAAGTTATTCCTAGATCAAGCCAAATTTCAAAAACACCGTACAGGTTGTCTCCAACAGAACCAAAAGAATTAAAGAAACAATTTCAAGAACTTTTAGAGAAGGGATTTATCCAATCAAGTGTCTCTCTTTGGGGTGCTCCGATCTTATTTCTAAAAAAGAAAGATGGGTCATTATGATTGTGTATTGACTATTGAGAATTGAATAAGATCATTATTAAAAATAAATACCCGTTCTCAAGGATTGACGACTTATTTAATCAATTACAAGGGTACAGGTATTCTCCAAAATTGATTTTCGCTCAGGTTACCATTAACTAAGAATTCAAAAGGAGGATGTAACAAATTGCATTCCGCACTAGGTATGAGCATTATGAATCTCTAGTTATACCCTTTGAATTAACTAATGCCCTGGTGGCCTTTATGGATCTAATGAATTGGATATTTCAGTCATACTTGGATAAATTCGTGGTTATATTTATTGACGACATATTGAACTATTTAAAGGATTATGAGGATCATGAAGCACACCTGAGAATTGTGTTTTAAACACTTCATGAAAAGAAACTATATGTTAAACTGAAAAAGTGTGAGTTTTGGCTGGAGAATGTAACCTTCTTGGGACATGTTATATCAAAGGGATGTATTTTTATTGATCCCAAAAAGATTGAAGCCGTTGTTATTTGGAGTCAGCCAATAACGGTAACTGAGGTACACAGTTTTCTTGGGATAGCAAGTTACTATCGGAGATTTATAGAAAATTTCTCAAGAATTGACATGCCCTTGACACAACTGACAAAGAAAGAAACTAAGTTTGTCTCGACAAAAAAAAGCGAGCAAAGTTTTCAGGAGTTGAAAAATCAATTGATTTCTCCTTCAATTTTGACAATTTTTGAAAGATTTGGCAGATATGTGGTCTATTATAATGCCTCTAGAACAGGGCTGGGCTGTGTATTATTGTAATACGTAAAAGTAATAACTTATAGGTCAAGACAACTGAAAGTGCACTAGAAGAATTACCTAACCTATGACTTAGAGCTGGCTGAAGTAATATTCGCCTTAAAAATTTGGAGACACTATTTGTATAAATTTTTTTTTAGTAATTCAGACCATAAGAGTCTGAAATGTTTATTCTCCCAAAAGGAACTGAACATGAGACAACGACGATGGCTAGATTTCTTGAAAGATTATGATTGTGAAATACAATATCAGCTTAGAAAAGGTAATGTGGTGGCAAATGCCTTAAATCGCCAGGCGACTTTCGTAGCTAATTTGAGGATTAAAGAAATGGAGATGCTGAAATGTATGAAGCAGTGTGATATTAAGAGATATGTGAAAGGTGACCGAATGATCTTGTATTTTCAAATTCAGCTAGAAATATTGAAGCAAATTAAGGAGGAATAAATGAGAGATTTATTATTGCCTAATATTACTGAAAATTTAGGTTGAGACTCCCGAATTGATTTTAATATCCGTACTAATGGCGTTTTAAGGTTTTGAGATTGAGTGTGTACCGAGTATTAAAGAATTGAAGGAGAAAATCATGAAGGAAGCTCATAAATCAAAGTATACTATTCATCTAGGTATCGGCAAAATGTATTAGGATTTAATGAAGATATTTTAGTTGAGAAATATGAAAATAGAAATTGTAGGTTATGTAAGAAAATGATTGGTTTGTCAACAACTAAAAGGCGAACGTAGAAAACCATCTGGATTGTTACAACCCTTACCTATTCCAAGTTGGAAGTGGGAGGATATATCAATGGACTTTGTCGAAGCATTGTATGGGAGGAAATATCAATCACCCATCCATTGGGAAGAAATGGGTGATAGGAAACTCATGGGACTAGACATTATTGAAGATATATCGGGTAAAATCAAAACAATTTATAAAAAATTAAAAGTGGCCCAGAGTAGGTAAAAGAATTATACAGATAAAATAAAATCAAATTTGAAATTGGAGAATATGTATTCTTAAGAGTGGCACCATCCATAGGCCTATCTCGATTCAGTGTAAAAGGAAAGCTGAAGTCAATATTTATTGGGCCTTTTAAAATTTTAGAAAAAGTTAGTAAAGGTAGTTTATCGTCTTGCATTACCACCAAGTATGGGGGAGGTGCACAATGTTTTTCATGAGTTTATGCCACGAAAATATGTTTTTGATCCAGCATATATTATTGAGTACATGCCTTTGGTGATCCAAGAAGACCTAATGTATGTCAATGAACTTGTTCAGATTTGGGGACATAAAGAACAAGTCCTTTGAATGAAAACGATTCCATTGGTAAAAATATTATGGACGAACCATACACAAGAAGAAGTTACATGGGAAAGGGAAGACGAGATTCAAGAAAAGTATCCCCGTCTTTTCTATCATTAAGGTACGTAATACTAATCAAATTTCGAGGATAAAATTTTATAAGGAGGATAGAATTGTAAAGACCAAGTTTCAAATTTCATAATTCCGGTAAACATGCTAATTATATTAAAAATTTAGAGACTAGAGGCTCACCCTGAGATATAACAGTGCCCTCGGCTATTAGCATGCAGTGCTCTTGGCCATTAGCAAGCGGTGTCCTTGACCATTGCTACAGCGTCCTTGGCCATTTTATCCACTTCGGCATCGCCAAAAGTAATCCACTTTGGCATTATTCCATTCTGGTAAAATCCACTCCGGTAAATTCACTCCGATAATTGCACATAAGTAATCCACTTCGACATTTCTTCACTTTGACAATATATACACTCTGGCAATTTACATGCAAGTAACCCATTTCGGCAATTACCATTCCGAAAATTCATACCGATTAAACCATTATGGAAATCCAAACCGGTCAAACCATTTCGGAAATCCACACCGGCCAAACCATTCCGAAAATCTATACCATTCAAACTATTCCAGAATTCCATACCGGCCAAACTATTCTAGAAATCCATACCGATCAATCCATTCCAAAAATCAATACCAGCCAAACAATCCATTCCGACAATTTAACCATTCTGAAAATCCATACTAGCCAAACAATCCATTCCAGCAATTTAACCATTTCGAAAGTCTATATCGGCCAAAAAGTTCATTCCGGGAGTTATCATTTTGGAAATCCAAACTGGTCAGGTAGTTCATTCTGGCAATTATCATTCCAAAAATTCAAATTGGCCAAAAAGTTCATTCCGAAAACTATCATTTCAAAAATCTAAACCGATCAAGTAGTCCATTCTGGCATTTATCATTCCGGAAATCCAAATTGGCCAAGTAATCCATTTCGGCAATTGCCACTTCAGCTCGACAGTCACATATATACACATATATATACTTTGTAACATTTCCCATAACCTACAAATTTTACCTATTATACAACCGCGTGTATTAACCAATTGTCACGCCACCTGGAACTCTAAAACTTAGCTTAATGACTCAATCAAATTAGACTAGTGATTAAGTACTATTAGGGACGCCTAAGTCAACATGCTGGCAGCAGTTCAGCTTAAAAGACTAATGACTGAGTACTATTAGGGACACCTAAATTAGCATGCTTGCAGTAGCTTAACTAATAATAAACTTTATATAAGGCTATGAGAGGGAATGGAAGAACAAGGAAAAAAATAAGAGGGAAACGAAAAAAGGAAAAAAAACTATGTGATCGAAGGAAAAGATAGAACTTAGCAAGTGAAGTGACCAAAGGGCAAGTATACCTATGCCTTCCTTCATTGTTATTTTCTTTGAGTATTCTTTTAAGTATTATTGTTTCAATATTTTAATTTTTTTATTTTACTTATTGTCGTAATATCATGAGAAAATTAAATTTAAAGAGGAAAAAATATTGTTAGATCATTTGATATAAATTATGAAATTCAGAACGGTGTATCAAACTAGTGACTAAATATTAAACAATAATTAATCCGTTAAATATGTCAAGTTCAAACTCTTTTTTTTCAGTATACAAAAATATTTTCAAACTTGAATATCTTACTACAGGCATGAATATTATTGTCGGAATATCATATTGTACTGTAAAAATGAATATCAAATGGGAGCTCTACACCATGTTAAGAAATTTGTAAGAAAGATTACTTTCTTCTAGAATCAAGAAAATTTAGTATTAGTTTCAAAAACAGACTATAGAGCTTTTATAAGAAATTTCAAAGTAAATTAAGCAAACAGACCAAGGATAGATAAATAGATAATATATTCTGGCATACATTAATATATTATGGTGGAAGATCGATGTCTAATAATTCAGTTTAGATAATATCATTCGGGTTCGTGAAAAGTTCAGTATTGCTAAGGCGATTTCGGCCCTATCTAGTGGGTATAAATGTATATACTACCCATTTCGGGTTGCAAATACGAGCTCTGGCCTTAATTGTGTAGATAGAATACAATCCACCCATCTCGGGGTGCAAAATGAGTTTAGGCTTTAGATTGTGTGAATAGACACAATCCAAATTTTGAAGAATCGTTCATTTAGTTGGTAAGGCCTACTGGCCATGGTTCCTACAAATAAAAAATAAAAGAAAAATAATTATATGTAAAACTTAGGAAAAAGTACAAGAAAAGCATTGCATGTTTTCTATCATCTCTAATAATTTCTATATATGTTATTATGTTTTAATTAAGAAAATTGTATGATCTTTGCTATATATATATATTGTACATTGTTGAGTATTTGGCTCATTTTCTTACTATTTTACTAATTCTTCAAATGGCCTGAATGAGTTTTTATCAGACGAGTAAGGGTGAAGGATAAAGGATACAGTAGAGATGAAATGTTATTTTGCAATATGTACAGGATATATGTAAGAAAGAAACAAAAATGTACCTGATATAAACTAGCTAGATAAATTTTGAGAATTGTACTTGATATCAATACATGATGACTTTGTTTTTGGTTGACGCTATTGAGTCTTGCTTCCGTAAAATTTTGTATAGTAGGCATCTTTCTTTATTTTGGTCCTGTATATTATGAGACTATTATATATGCATAAAAGGATGTAGGAAAAAGTTCACGTCTCTTTGTGATATTGATTGGTAAAAAAAGTACGGTTAAGAATAAAATTAATGATGAATTAATACGTGAGATGTCACAATGCTTGCACTAACGGTCGTCCAGGATTTGCTGGTTGGATGGGGAGGTCCAATATCTGGTCTAGATCCGAGTCAACCTAAGGGTAGTCGAGGAGATGCAGGGTTGGGTGGATGCTGCCACCTCCGAGGCCCAACATTGCTGGGAGCGGGTCTCAAGTCTTAAGCTTCAGTTGTTTAAGGTTAGGAAGGAGCTGCAGAGATCCCGGGATGATTTGCAGGCAATCGAACAGCATCGTGCCGACCTCCAGAGTGAGAACATTAGGTTGGGAGTGGAGTTGGCTACCAAGTTTAGGCTGGAGGAGGTCGGCCATGTTATGAATGCCAGATTTTTAGACGGTATCCACCTATGTCAGCGGATTGCTTCCTCTGTTGACCCTGTCTTTCCTCCTGACCTTTTTGACCCAAGGAATTGGGGCGCCCAGGGCCAATTTGTTCCGACCAATTTTTTTGATAGGGAAGAGCCCTAGTCACATCCCCCGACCAGCCCCTAGCCATAGGGTGGTATTTTCTCTCTTTTTTGTATATGTACATAGCGCTGGCACGTCCGTATAGTCCAACTTTGCAATGAATAAGGGAGAATTTTTCCCATCATTGTCATGATTTTTTATATTTTTGTACGGTTTTATTCATGTACCATTGTTTGCCGACTAAGTGTCATCGTTGTTGTGACTAGGCTTTGGCGGAGTTAGGGTCATCATGTGCATGCAATCACTTGAGATCGTCTTCCTATGGGACGTCATTTTTACACGTTGGATCCTAACTCACCAATCATCATTGACTGATGGTTATCATCTCTGTTGGGGGAGTCATCGCACGCATGTTGAAAAGCCCTTTAAGGTTTTCCTATTCGACTGCGTATGGGTTGCTTGGTGCTAGATTGAGATTCAAATTCGATCGTCTGTGGGCTACTCAGTGTGAGATCAAGGTTTAAATTCCACCGCGTGTGAGCTACTCAGTGCATGATTGAGGTTTAACCTCGAGGCAATCTAGGTTACTTGAACTTATGCAATATCATGCAAGTATTCATATGGATAGGAAAACAAGTAATAAAAAATAACAATAATAAACAATCAGTAATCAAGCAAACAAATCATTTTATTAAACGTGATACACTTTTACAAGCACACTTGGTAATGTATGCTGGATCTACCTGGATTCAGTAAGATATCACTAGTAATACTTCTTAAGGTGGACGACATTCTATGCCCTTGGGACTAGTTTGCCGTTCTGAGCTCGAAGTTTGTATGCACCATTCTGCATGATAGGTGAGACGAGGAATAGGCCTTTCAAATTTGGGGAGAGCTTGTTTTCGTTAGCATTCTTTCCCGTGGCCTCTATACTCCATAGAATCATATCCCCTACCTCAAATTGACAAGCCTTCACCATTTTGTTGTAATACCAGGTGATTCGCTACTAATAGGCATCTGTGCACATCTTGGCCACGTTTCATGTTTCTTTGAGCAGCTCGAGATGCTCTCTGAGTCATTGAGAATTGTTGTGCAGATCAAAGCCCTCGACCCGTAGACTGGATAGTCTGACCTCGATTGGGATAGCTGCCTTAGCTGCGTAGCACAGGCTGTAGGGAGTCTCACGGGTCGGCTCCCTTGATCTCGTCCAGTATTACCACAACACAGAAGGTAGCTCATCCACTTAGGAGCCCCCATCGCCTTCTAGTTTGGTTTTTAGCCTGTGTAACAGCGTTCGGTTAGTAACCTCAACCCGCGTCTTTCAATTAGTTCTTCAAAAGGGTGAGAATTAAGAACTAAGAAGCAAAGTGTAGAATTTTTTTTAAATGAAAAAAGTAAAGAAATTGGATCAAAGATTGTTTAACAAATAGTATATTCTAGCATACATTAATATATCATAGTAGAAGATCGTTGTCTGAAAGTTAGTACTGCAATACAATTTTTGCCCAGTCTATAGGGGTAAATGTAAATGGCCCACCTCTGGGTTCTTAAATAGGACGTTAGCCTTTGACTATGTGGAGAAGAAACATAATCTGAGCTTTGATTGATTGCTCCTTTAGTTATTAAAGCTTATTGGCCTTGGTATGTACTGAATTTAGTTGTTAATTTCTTGCATGATTTCAGTTGCAACTTGTGTGGAATTGATATGGAGTTTTGAATAGTTTGATGCCTAGGATGATGTTGTATGGTTATGTATCAATTGTTATGCTAACATGTATAGCTGTTTGCGAATGAAAGAACGATGTATCTTGCTAATGTATTTAGTTTCAGATGGATAAATTTTATTGATATTTATTGCTTCCGTAGTTTGATATATGATTGATCTTAGTAATAAGCGGGCATCTTTCCTTAATAAAAAGATGTCCCTATATTGTTTGGATTGGCGTCAGAACCACAGATGATGACAATGTATTCAGATCCTATGTATACTGTATGGTTGTTTAAGTACAATTGATTGTGATATAGGCAAGGAAAGCTCATATCTAAATGGGTTAATGATTTATTCATTGGTAAAATTGATAATTAAATGACAATAAGTTATGATTATAATTAATGACGGATTTTAGGACGTGATATGTCATAGTAGGGTGATCGGTGTTCAGAACCGAAGTCGTGGTCTCGACCACAAAGTCCGCCAAGGCCTGTCCTTTTACGGTCGGCCTTGGCTTTAATTCTACATTGAATTTGCCCAATTTGATGGCTCATTTGACTAGCCATCCTAACATGTCGGGTGTTTACGAGATTCTTTTCAAGGGTTGGTCTCCTAGCCGAATAGACTAGTGCCAGTGAGATCTTTTTGGCGTGCGTGTAGCGGGTCTCGACGCCTATCAACGTATTGTTGACAGAGTTGATCGGCCGCTATATATCAGATTGTTGTTAGCTCAAAATTGAGCTTACGCCACCTCTAAAATTGTCTAGTAAAGGTTAGCTCCTCGCCTTCTTTTGGTGATATCAGGAGAGAGGGGCTGACTAGGTATTCCTTTAGCTCCTCAAAGGTGGCCTGGCAGTCAGCCGTTCACTAAAAGTTGTTTGCATTTGTCCCTCTTAAGGCCTTGAAGAATGGGAAGTACTTGTCCCCAGACTTTACCAGAAAGTGAGACTGTGCTGCAAGTCTCCTAGTCAGCCTCTGACATCCTTCACAGTTTACGGCGGGTTCATATCCATGACCGCCTTTATCTTTTCAGGGTTAGCTTCGATCCCCCGTCGGAAACAATGAAACCCAAGAATTTTCTTAAGAATACTCCAAAAATACACTTGGCTGGGTTCAACTTCATCTGGTGCTTCCGAAGTACCCTGAAGGCCTCGCTGAGGTCACGGATATGGTCGTCAGTGGTTTTTCTTTTGATGCACATGTCGTCTACGTACACCTCTATATTCTGGCCAATCTGAGCCTCGAACATTTTAATCACGAGCCACATGTATGTGGCACTTGTATTTTTCAACCCGAAGGGTATAACCTTGTAGTAATACGTTCCCTAGTCCGTCATGAAAAAGTATGCTCATCGTCTTTGAGACTCATCCAGATCTGGTTGTAGCCTGAGAATATATCCATGAAATTCAGCAGCTCATGCTCGGAGGTAGTGTCCACTAATAAGTCGATCCTGAGTAGCGGGAAGCTGTCTTTTGGGCATGTATTATTCATATTGGTAAAATCAACGCACACTCATCACTTTTTGTTGTTCTTCTTGACAAGGACCACATTAGAGAGTGGTATGGATACTAGGCTTCCCTGATGAAGCTGGTGTCGAGCAACTTCTTTACCTCTTCTCGGATAGCAATGTGCTTATTGATGGAATGGTTTTTGAGCTTCTATTTGACGGGCTTTTGACCATGATCGAGACTCAACCTGTGAACCATGACATCGGTCGGAATCCCTAGCATGTCGGCGGGGTTCCATGCGAAGACGTCAGAGTTCTTTCGGAGGAAGGTGACTATTTGGTTGCGCAAGGGTCTGAGAAGTGATCCCTCTAGCTACACGCATCTCTCCGGATCACTGAGGTCCAGAGGAATGTGGTTCGTCATCTCATCAGCCTAGACCTACTGTAGAGTTGCTTCATCTCTGTGATCGAAGTCCTTTATCTGCTTGTCTGAAATGGCTTGTGTGACTTGGTATAGGTAATACTTTTGGCCGGTCACTTGGTCGCCCAGTACCTTTCCAATGCTGCAAGTTGTGAGGAACTTTATCTTTAAGTGTGTGATGGATGTTATGGCCCCAAACACGGTCAGGAAGGGCCAGCCTATGATGGCGTTATAGACCAAAGGTAGGTCAACCACCGAGAACGTTAGTACGTGGGATGCCATCCTTAGGCACATTCCCAAGGAGATTTCTAGCAAGATGGTTCATTGTACGGACACCGGTTCGTTGTCTAGTTCGTAGAGGGGCATTTCGGTTGATTTCAGTTGACTCTTTTTTAGCCCTAATTTAAAATAGGCATTAGGTAAAAGTAAATCACACAAACTTTCATTATTGATAAAGATCCGTTTTAGCTGGTAATTGACAGTGCCATCTGAAATGAGTGCGGTTACAATTAGAGGATCGAAGTGGTGAGTCACTGCATGTGACATATCTTCTTCACTAAAACAAATGACATTCTCTCTAACTTCTAACCTTGGTTTCTTTAAGGCTATCCCGAGCTGGTCCGAGGGGTGGTCCGACCGAGGTTCCACCATGTTGACCACTCTTGTCGCGACTCAATTCCTTGGCTACTGTTGCTCCATCATTTCTTCACCTACTTCGCCGGACCCTTGCCCTGGGTTTCACAGGAATTTGATCAGGTGTCCCCTTTAGATGAGTTACTCAATCTCTTTCTACAAGGTTTGGCAGACTTCTGTACTGTGACCCGGAGATCGATGGTCGTGATAGTGCTTTGTTTATTTTCCTCCCTCCGGGTTATTGACTGGTTTTGACAACTTTAGAAATTTTTCTTCCCAAATTTGTATGAAAATGTTAGCTTGAGAGCCATTTAAAAGAGTCAGGTTTAAGGGCATGAACTCCCTTTGAGCTCTCAACTCCACCCTGGTCTGCCTCCTGAGATCCCGAGAGTTACAGCGGTATCCATTTTTCTTTCTTTCGTTTGGCGGCCCCTGGTGGTGGTGATCCCCACGCTCATGATGCTTAGCTTCATTGCCCTCCTCGGCTGTTATGTATGTACAGGTGATGGATTCAGCCTCACTGAAGGTCCGGGGACCCTTATGGGCTAGATGTTTGAAAAGTTTGTCTGGCTCCAAAGTTGATATGAAGGTGCTCAGCTTCGCTTCGTTAGTCAGCCGGTGTATCTGGTGGGCCTCAGCGGTGAACCAGCCGAGGAAGCTCCTCAAACTTTTGTTTGGCCCCTACTTGATACGGGCAAGATGCTAGGGTTGCCTTTCCTTCTTTCGGCTGGACGTGAACTAAGTCAGGAAGTTGTCAACGAGCTCTTGAAATGTCCTAGTTGAATTTGGCTGCAGGTGGTAGAACTAAATCCGGGTGTCCCCCTTTAGGGTTGGTGGAAAGTATAGGCACATACACCTAGGCCTTGGAAGCTCAGTAAGGTGTGTAAGTGGTCTAGGTGGTCCATCGGATCGGTACTTCCATCATAGAATTCTAGGGTCGTCATGTGACGATCTGACCTCGAGTCCCCGAATTCGACCTGGACCGTCTAAGTAAAAGTCTCGAATCATACGAAATCATCAGTTACGCGTGATCAAACAACTTAAATGAACTTAATATTATCATTTAAACCACCATCAATAATCATCATTAATGAACCTCATAAATGTATCATTAATTCACTATCCATAATAGTAATAATGAATAACTTCAATAACATCGATGTCTAAAATATCAATCCTCATAATAAAAATATAATACATGTCGAATAGTAACAGAACCAACAAAACCTTAAATCTCTATCCCAGGAGCCTCGATCTCTGAGATCACCTCTGCCTGGAGTCTACACAATAACACGCGGTCTCTTTTATCTAGCTGTCAACCTGTCTACTCTGGAGCCAATAAAATACAAGGGTGAGCCGAATGCTCGGAAAGTAAATAAATTAATAAAATAATGGATGCAATAACACGTCTTGGATATTAATAACATAATAATTACATAAGTTAAGTCAATAATTATCTGAGATTTAACAATCTGTCGTATCCACAACTCAAAAGTCATATGAACAACTGGACATCAAGAAGTAATATGGATTCTATCGAATCCGATCATCAGCTCAATACGAGGTCACAACTGAGTGAATGACAGAAGTCTTCATGGACCTTATTCTACCATAGTGAACCAAAGGCCACGTATTTAGGCCCCCGACGGCTAGGTAAATCCTACGAGGTTACCCAGTATCCATGGTATCCCCACTACCCTGCAGTCCTCCTAGAGACTGTACCCATAATATGCTCATATTATCTCTGATACCCCTCGTCAATGATATCTCATATATAATCTTCTACAAGGGTCACTAGGTTATAAGCATCCCTCAATATCAACGATCTCATCCTCTGAAATATGGATTCAGTATTAGAAAAGTGTAGACTACACTAAGATTCTGTAGCCTCCTATTTGGCTCGATACCTTTTTGTTTTCATCCTCTCTCATCAACTTAGTCATAGAGTGTCAATAAAGTTATACGCACGTCACCAAGGTTAACGCGAAGAATATTTTTTATCGGATTTTCATCAGTGAGATATAGAGCAATCACATAACCAATTATTATTATTTTGGGCATACTAACGCACATGTATAATTTCACATAAATATTTCCTACCATCCATATACATCAATATAATTATATACCCTCTCATATATAATTATATATATTTTTTTCATTATATCCAAGCATAAGTAATGTTGGGTTCCAGGACTAGGGACCAGTTAATAAGGCCCAGGCATCACAAGGACCCAATGGGCCCAAGAGGCCCAGGCAATAAGGCCAGCCCAAGTAGCGTAAGGCTACAGAAGCCCACGGACCAGGGATGGCCATGGGAGGTGACGTCCCAAGGATTCAGTGAACAACCTCACCAGACCGTACGACGACTGGCGGCCTATGGATGAGATGATCACTGCAGATGTGACTTCACGGAAGGATAATTAGGCATGCACGTCTCACTCCTGATAGCAAGGACAGAGTAGGTAGAGTAGGTGACCGACTTTAGCATGTATCAGTGCCACGCAGGCAGCTAACCAAAGATGGCTCAAACACTATAAATACTTCAACTGTGCATAAAAGAAAAGGAGAGAAAAAAAAGGAAAAGAAAAAGAGAAAAAGGCTTGTGCCAGTTTGTAACTCATCTGTAACCCAGAAAAGCATTGTGAGATCGGTTCTCAGACGCAAGTCCTGTAGTTTTTCCAACCTTATTGACGAAGGTGGTTTCCACGTAAAAAAATCATCTCTTCGTTGTCCTCGCACTCACCATACCTCTCTTTCATCTACATATTAAACTCGTGTTGCTGTCGGATCCTCGTCCAAGCCCAAGTAGCGTAAGGCTACAGAAGCCCACGGACCAGGGATGGCCGTGGGAGGCGACGTCCCAAGGATTCAGTGAACAACCCCACCAAACCGTACAACGACTGGCAGCCTGCGGACAAGATGATCACTGCAGATGTGACTTCACGGAAGGATAATTAGGCATGCACGTCTCACTCCTGATAGTAAGGACAGAGTAGGTAGAGTAGGTCACCGACTTTAGCATGTATCAGCGCCACGTGGGCAGCTAACCAAAGATGGTTCAAACACTATAAATACTTCAACTGTGCATAAAAGAAAAGGAGAGAAAAAAAAGAAAAGAAAAAGAGAAACCGGCTTGTGCCAGTTTGTAACTCATCTGTAACCCAGAAAAGCATTATGAGATCGGTTCTCGGACGCAAGTCCCGTGGTTTTTCCAACCTTATTGACGAAGGGGTTTCCACGTAAAAAAATCATCTCTTCGTTGTCCTCGTACTCACCATACCTCTCTTTCATCTACATATTAAACTCGTATTGCTGTCGGATCCTCGTTGAAGCCATGGCAAGGATCCGAGGATGCAACATTGGCGCCGTCTGTGGGAACGTTTGAAAGCTGACTTTTCACGTTTCCTGAGTAATACTTGGGGACTCATCAACCCGCCGAATATGGTGAATACCAAGGCACAAGAAAGTGCACCCATCAGGGATTCGGCAACATGCGATAACGGTCCCGCTCCCTGCCCCAGGGCAGAGGATCACACCGACCCAGTTGTGCGCACATTGGCTACCGAAATGGAAAACATGTCCAAAGCCTTACTCACCCTATGCTCTAAAAGGGATGAGCGAGCTAGATGGTGTTTTCTAAGACGTCTCAAACCTCGACGTCCCGTAATAGGGGTAAAGGGAAGAGGCACCGAAGCAAACCACCTAGTCAGCACGAGGTCTCGAGGACCCAGGTCGCATTGAGGAATGGAGTTCCCCAAAGACTAGAAGGTCGCTTAGGTCCCCGGATGCCCAAGGAAAGCCCCGAGAGGCACAACCTGCGTTCCATTTGCAGCAATGAGGAGCGTAGTGCTCAGGAGGTGGTTCTTCAAAATAACCCACCGTTTGGAGCAGAGGGAGTCATTGGGGGCAGCAG
>JAOVVI020007774.1:1084-14641 GCA_028571085.2 Nepenthes alata
CTTTATATAGTGGTGGAGTCTTCTTGTGTAGAACGGCCACATGGTGGTAGCGTGTGCAGATTGTCCTGCCACCAAATTTAAAGGTCCATATTGCCGTGTCAGAGACGTTTCATGCATGCAGGCGGGCGCTGTCACATCACGCGTGGTCTGAAAACCATCATTCTTTGTGCTGGTTGTGTGTTGCAGAAGGTGTGCGTGCTATTGCGAATGTCATCCTTTTGAGCTGGTATCCTCAGTTGTCTTGAGCTTCCTTACCAAGCTCGTGCCGTTGGAGGCTTCTCAAAATCCACGTCCTTGAGGAAGGATTTTGCCCTCCTTGTGCCGCAAGCTCCTATCACCAAGCATCCTTAGGCTTCAACTGAGGGTTCACGCAGCATTGAGTTTTTGGGCTGTTCAGGCCGTGTCTTCAGGGCTTTATTGAAGTGGACGGTCTCTCACGAAATTCTAAGGCCTCCCAAGCTAAGTCAATCTCTCAGACCAATTCAGCTTCCTGGGCCTTTGGGGACGAGGGCCTAAATCCTCGGGCATCCAAGGCTAATTCAGCCTCTAATACCAAATTGACTCCTTAGGCCTCTCGGGATGTGGACTTTTACTCATCGGGCCTCTTGGGCTAATTTAGCCACTTTGGCAAATCAGCCTCGTGGGCCTCTTGGGACGTAAGTTCAAGTCCTTAAGCTTTCAAAGCCAACTTAGTTTCTCGGGTCAAATCAGCCTTGTGGACCTCTCAGAACGTCAGATCAACTTTTGGGCCTTTAATTTGGACCCTGGGTATCGATACCCATCAGGAATAATATATATATGGGTTAAAAAACTAATGTTCAAGCCCGGCTATAATGAATAATATATAATTAATTCACTCACAAGTTGTGAATAGTGATGTATAACCTTTAGATATCGAGAAACAATTATAACTTAAATGTCAATATTCGACCATTATTGGTGGGTCATCAGTTATCATTGTTTTTCATACATTTGGAATATTTCATATATTTTATATTTTTTTACGTTTTGATCGATTTTTTGTAAATCGTATGATTTTAAGTACTTACATTATTTTGGCATGTTCAATAATCTGATATTTGTATACGATTTTCATATGTTTTATCAAAATTTTGACAATGAGAACATTTTAATTTTTTATTATGATTATCGTCTCCTACATATTCATTTGATATATCTATATATATGAAATTTATACACACATTGCTAAGCGGTAGGCTAACTCTTTCCACATATTTACTAACATTTCAGATTAAAAGGTTCAGATAAACTTGTAGGGATATTTTGTGTGACGGAAGGCTTTTCAAAAGAAATATCTTAGGATGATTTAGATGATGAGAATGTATTTTAACTTTTCATATTAGCAATTTGATATTTAAGGTTTAAAATATCACATATGGCCACTAGTTGAGAATATTTATTAATTTAAGTGCTATGTTAAAATTTATTAATAGATACTCTAATTTCGATTGAAGACACATTTTCTTATGGTCTTAGTCAAAGAGTTGGCAAGTACTTAGACTTACTTTTGAGTGTGATTTTGGATCATATATTTTTCAAACCATTAAATGGTGTTTTGAAGTTTGGTTAGATTTAAATCGCTTAATTAAACGTTCAATTTTGGATCTTGAACGAGAGTCTAAATTTGATATTAATGAAACTAGATTCAAGTTTTGGGCTGAAGACAAAGCATAAACCATTGGTAGGGAATAAAAAAATATGATTTTGGGATTTGAGAATAAGCAAATTTTGTGAAAATTTATTTCTGAAAGAATTTATGGACAAGTATTACATTATAATGGCTAAATGATATAATTCAAAACAAGCTCATGATGCTAAGACTAAGGATGTATGGATAAGTTCTCAATCGAGCCTTGTTATACGAGTAGGAGTTAGAAAAGAAAATGTTTTTCAAGAAGAAAAGCATGAGCTAAAGAAGCCAAAACTTGCCATCAGAATGATTTTATAAAAGATCACAATCACATGATAAGCGAACAATGATAGACATTGAACTCCGAGGCCCATCGGGCCAACAACTACAATCAAAACATGCATGTCAACATTGTTGTAAATTCCATAAAAGCTGACTATTTTTACAAGCAGATAGAAGCGTATTTAATCTACAAATAATTTGATCATATGATTAAAGACTGTTCCTACTTGTTGCAAATGACGGAAAAGCCAAGTGTTTTATTAAAAGTTTTTAATGTAACAACCAAGGATGTAGATATGTCTCCTTCAGTGGCAAAAGATAAACTTTTTATTTTTGAGATTTTAGCATATTATTGTTAGACCAAAGGTCTATACATTAATTAATATCTTCTAAATTTGCATGTTATTTATATTTATTACTTATTATTATTGATTATTTATTAGTAGTGTCTATGCCTATGGGTACATATTTGGTAACCAATATTTTAGATTCATTTTGGGTGCATGGGTTTGAGTTGATAATAGATTTAATTTTGTTAAATATGTATAATTTTAACATAATTTTAGGCATAAGTTGGTTGGCATACTATTATGTCAGTATTGATTATTTCTACTAGCGATTATATTTTTTAATTATACATTATGAACTTTTCTATTTTGAGAAATTAAATAAAAAGAGTCAATTTATATGATTTCTATCATTCATGTATGTCATTTAATGAGAGCTAGGTGTTAAGTAAACCAAGCATATGTTAGCACTGTCAGAAATCATAATGTGCCCACAAAAGATACTTCAATGGTAAAGAAATTTGATGATATATTTTTAGAAGATTTACCTTGGTTTCTACCAAATAGAGATATTGAGTTTGAGATCAAAGTAATGTTAGGGTCAATACCAATTTCTAAATCTCTGTTTAAAACAACACCTTCGGAGTTAACAAAGCTAAAGACGTAACTACAAGAGATATTGGAGAAACGCTTTTTTTCAACTGAGTATATCACATTGTGGTGTATTGATTCTATTTGTAAAGAAGAATGATGCGTTTATGAGGTTGTGTAGAGATTATTCAGAGATGAATATAGTAACCATCAAGAATAAATATCCACTATCAAGAATCGACGACTTATTTGATCAGTTGTAAGAAACTCAAGTGTTCTTAAATATTGAACTTCAATTACAGTATTATCATATAAAGATCAAGAAAGAGGATATAGTGAAGTAGCCATTTGAACAAAGTATGGCCAATACGAGTTTCTAGTAAAATATTTTGGGTTAACTAATGTCCCTATAACATGTCACCTTTTTCACTATTACATAGTTGAAAATTTTATTTCCTAATTCATTAAAAAGAAATTAGAAATTGGAAACTTTTGCAGTCAAAAGTGATCAAAGAGACATCCGATAAAATCAAATTGATTTAAGTCAACAAAATCAACAAAATAGTTATATGGACCGTAGAAGGTTTGAGTTGAGTTTTGAAGTTAAGCATCATGTATTTTTAAAGAGATCGTCATAAAAAAAAGTCTCCAGATATGGATTGAAATGAAAGTTAAAGTCTAGATTTATTAGATCATTTAAAAATTTAGACAGTATTGAAAAAGTAGCTTACCAATTAGATTTTCCTCCAATCCTAGGAGATGTTAATAATGTCTTTTATGTCTTAAAACTTCATAAATAAGTTTAAGACCTTTTACGCATTATTGAGTATCAACCATTGAGAGTCAATGAGTATTTGACGTATATTAAAGAACAAATTCAAATTTCAGGAAGGACGGGATTAAGTGTTTCGTATTAAGGTTATTCTTTTGGTTAAGACATTATGACGAAACCTCTCATTGGAGGAAGTCACATAGGAACAAGAAAATGAATCCGAGAGTAGTATGCCTGTTTATTTTTTCATTGAATATGTAAATTTTAATAATGAAACTTTATAAAGAGAGAAAAAAATATAAAGTATAAACCCAATTTTTTCTTAATGATGCTATATTTAAATAAAATGATAAATTTTTAATATTTATTGTACATTCAAATCAAAAATTAAATATTGAGCAAAAGTAAATTAGGCTGAGTAGCATTTAACATACATTTGAATCATGTATAAACGTGTTTTAGAAAGAACGAGTCATGCCTTATGTGTACACAAGTGGTGCTCGTACATATTCAAATTAAAAGGTTGGCACTTGATATGCGTTTTTTCTGCGCTTGTGCACCTGTTGAATTTGCCTCCGCACTTAAGTCGTACCTGATCAACGCTTAAGTCCTCATCTATTATAAATAGGTTTTTTGATCAATTTTAGTTCATTTCTTGTAGTCTTTTTAGATAAAAAAGAGAAAGATAAGAGGAAAGGAGAGAGAAGAGAGACAATGAAGGAGAAAGTGAATCTGAATTAATTTTAAGTGAATTCTAAGTAAATCTTTGGTAATTTCAATATAAGACAAGTGCATATAAACTCTTTCTTCCTTTATTGTTGATCCTTTCAAAAATAAATAAGCATTGTTTGTTCAAATACTCACATGTGATATTTTCTTTTTCTCTTTGATTAAATTTTGTATGTATGGCAATTTATTCTCACTTCATAAAATTTTATAAAACTTATAATTTAAAGTCATGCATATTAGTTAAGTTTTTACAATTTCAATAAGTATGTTCTTACATGTCATTAATCTTGATACATGCATCTCTGCATATCTTTTATTTACAAGTATTTTAATAAAAAAAAAACTCTACTTTATTTTTTAGAAAAATGATTTTGTTTCTACGGCATAAAAAAACTTATTTATATATTTATATTTTGATGTAAAATTTTTTATTTTAACTAAATAATTATTATTGTAGAAAATTGATAGAATATATTTAAATATATCTAATATATTATTTCTATATTGAAGGTAACATCTAATATTTATGGGTTAAAAAAATATATTCGACCTAATTATAAAGAATAATATTCAATCAGCCTACCTATAAGTTATGAATCTTGGCATATGACTTTTGGTTATATAAAAATAATAATAATCCAAATGTTAATATTCAATATTTATTTATGAGGTTATTATTAATCTTTAATTTTCATGTGTTTGAAAGTTTTTTTTTAATGATACACAATTCTCATTTAACTCTATGATTTTCACATGTCTTAACACGATTTTAATATTATTGGTATTTCAATTTTTTATCATGGTTATCATCCTTTATATATTCATTCAATATATCTATATGTATAAAATTTATACATATTTTTCAAATATTAAATTTTTTCTTATTATATTTTTACTAACCTTTTAAATTAGTAAGCTTAAATAAAATTATATGAATTTTGAATTATGGAAAGGCTTTCAGGAGAGTAGTTTTTATGATACTTTAGGTGTTTTAAATGGATCGAGGGCACCTGTTTCGTGGGCGTGCGGCACAGCGGCTTTGTCGCACAGCCTCATTCTCCTCATTTTTATTTTTTATTTTTTTCCTTTTTTCTTTCAACATTTTTAAATTTATTTTTTTTTAATTTTGTTTAAAAAAAAGAAGGGGAGGCATTGGAGTGCGGCACAGGCCCTGTACGCGAAACAGGGACCCTCATTCCGTTTTAAATATACTTTAATTATTTAGATTAGTAGATATTATTTTAATTTTAAATATTGTCTATATTTGGCTAAGAGTTGTGAATAGTTAAATTTCAATATAATGTTAGATATTATAATATTTGATATTTTAATTTCCATTAAAAATGCTTTTTCCATACTTATAGTCTAAATTGAGTAACTTTGTGAGTATCCAGAGTGACTTTCGGGTATGGTTTTTATGTTCAGACCTGACCTACTATTTGAACCGCGAGAAAAAAATATAATAACGCATGATAAGCACATAATAGGTATACACAATCAATAAATGCACGATTTTTATGTGAAATCTTCCTTTTAAATTAAAAAAAAAAATACGGAACACAATATTTAAAAATATCTCTATTATACAATGTATTGATTACACAAACCACACATATAAGGTCAAATAATATTTTCTCTAAATAAGTTTGTAAAATGGAGAATATAAGATGAAAAATAATAATAAAACCCGGTAAATATTTTTCTCAGCTGCAAAAATAGCATTTTCACTGTCAATGGAGATTGATAATCGATTCAAAATGCAAATGAATACATAAATTTTCATCTTCTCAATTTTCTCTTTCTTTCTCTTCTTTTCTCTCACAAAATGGCGCTCAGATTGCAAAAATCCAACCCTAACATGCGTCAGCTACGTTTTTATCCTTTCGGCCGTGCTCGAGCTCCAATTGGGCACAACTTAAGAGCGGTGCTTCTTGAAATGGCACTCGTGTGCCTGTCGGGTGCTCAGCGAGTACTCGCCATATAGAAATTGCGCCTCAGTGGTGCTTCAAGTGCTTATCGATCACCCACCTTATGAACATTTTGCCTCAGTGGTGCCTCAATAAGCGCAGACCACTTGGAAACCACGCCTCAATGGCATCTCGAGTGTGATACTGTCAGAATTAGCACTTCAGACCTTCGTCATTCATACCAATAATTGGCATATTAAATGGGTATGGACCCACCAGGAGTGACCTATAACCTAATAGTTTGGTCTGTATTTAGATAATTATTTATATTCAAACTGCTTAATTTCATTTGTTGTTGGTTTGTGTCCCACCATTGATTAGGTTTGAGCCGGTTGATGTAATGGTTATTTGTGAGATAAAATTAGAGTTTAATTTGGTGTTAATGAAATTATAGTTAGAGATGGGGACATGTTAAAATAAAGTCTAATTTTGATAATATTTAACTTTTGAGCCAGGGACATGATATTAATGTTTCAAAGGAACATAATTTTTCTAGTCTGTTCAAAACAAGTTATGGCTTCACAATCATTTAGCTTGCTAATTTTTTAGCCAAATAGAGTTATAATCAAGACTTTAGCTATGAATTTGAAACGTTTGGGGTGTATTACAATTATAATATTCCACAACGCCTCCTAAGATTAAAGAAAGGGACCTGATTCTAAGATCCAATATCAACCCATTCGTCGTACCGCAAACACTCAGATTCATCTAACCGGCACAGTCCATTTTAACAACACAAATCTAATGTTCATACCACACATATGAAGCACACACAAATGTACACGGATAGTAAGTAAATTAAGTAATGAACTTCTTAATAAGGACCCCAAATTGACTATGAGTTAACCCAAACAATACACAAACCAAAATCTAAGAAGAGCAGAAAAATACCCAGTCTCGAGCTTCAAAACTTCAAGCCTTGAGGAAGTTTAGCAAATACATCAGGCATAACATATGGGGAACCGGGGGGGATGCGACGCGTGAGGGCGTCGCAGCTCCCTGCGACGCCTTTCCGGCCATTAGATTAAAGAATCCAACGGCCGGTGTTATATATATAAAAAAAAAGGTTTTAGTTATTATTATTATTTTTTGATATTTTTTTTTATATCTGATTTTAAAAAATTATGATTTAATATATATTTTTTTTAATTTTATGATTTTTTTTAAAAAAAAGGGGGGCCGTCAGATATAAATCTGATGGCTCCTCACGCGTCGCAGCCCCCCCGATCCAACATATGGTACAACCTCTTGAGCTCGAGCTTTTGTCACACGCGTATGGTAAGGTCCTTAGCATTAGATCATCCTCGAAGACAAACGAATACGCAGAACAATCACAAGCAGTAAAAATAAATAACTGATTCGAAGTTCATCTGTCTACAAGATATCACCACGTACATACATAATAAATCCCTCATACAAGCAATACCGAGACTACAAATTAAAAGGATACAGAGAATAGGGCCTCGAATAATTAAGCAAATCCTTTTTGTTAGTGGATAAACGGTTTAAATGTGCTGACCACCTTTTTCGCATGATCGACCCATGAAGTTTTAAACGACACCGTTCCATCATTCCCTGCTAGCAACCTGTACTTATCCTTCCTAGTAAAGTTGGTGCACTCAAACCCAAGGGTCGTAGCAAGCATTCTCTGCACATAATTTGCCACATCATGCGGGCTTTTACCTGCCGAGCAGGTAGCCTCCGCCGGCAACTGGTTCAAGAATGTAACCTCGTAAACCGGCCACGGGTTCATGAAGAAGAAAAATGGGTCCAACCCCTTCCATCCTCTCGCTGTCGTCGCGTGGAAGAACCCCACCCTACAGTTCATGGCCACCGGCACTATCCGGTCGGTCAGCTCGGTGAAGAGCGCGCTAAACCTGAGAAGAAACGGCTCCCGACACGTCGTTCCCTCTGGACAGACAACTAGGTCACCCTTTTGAAGCTCGCTTTTTATCTTCTCGGCGTCCAGGTGGCGGTTCCTCGTCAGTCTGACAGTGGGGATCGGAGAAAGGAGTTCTGATAGCCGAGAGATGGAGTAAGTGACGGCGGGGATCTTGCGGTTGAGCACGTAGGATAGTATGACGGGGTCCATTAATGTACGGTGCGTGCAGACAAAGAGGACGCCGCCACTGTTGCGAGATGGGGGTGACGGTGGTTTTCCATTGACGATGACTCTGCCGCCGAATATGGCTGTGACATGGGGAATAGCCCAAATGGGCAGTACCAAGCCAATGACGATGCGGGTTATGGCAAGGAGGACACCCAGAGGTATCCATAGGAGGATTAGAAGAGCGGTGGATGGCGTCGGACGCTTGACTAGGCGGCCATCGTGGAAGATCACCGGCAGCGGGTGGAGGTGCTGGTGGCCTTGGGGGTGCTTTTGGGTGGTGGGGAAAGGTAGATGGTCCGGTTCCTGTCACGAGCAATAGCCAACAATACTAAGTTAGTGCAACTCTCGAAATTAAGTGCATGGGTAAAAATTAGACGAGTTCGAAGGGCAATAACGCGCGGAGTGTCGCATCCGCATGTGACACCAATGGCTCCTGCAATATATATAAAATAAAATGTTTTTAATTATTATTTTTGTTTTTATTTTTTTTTTTTGTATTTGATTTAAAAAAAATTTTAATATTTTTATTTTTAATTTTATAATTTAAAAAAAAAAAAAATAAAAGCCGCCAAATTTCAATCCAATACGTCACAGGGGTTGTAACGCTCCGCGCGTTGCAGCCCCCGTCCGAAATTAGACTGTTAAATTTATAATACAAATATTTTTGGTATCTAAATATTATAAAAAATTATTTAAAAAATAATAATTTATGTATTTTTTAAATGTAAAATATGAGTCATCAAACCAATTCAATTTAAAGGCCGTTACACATGATGAACGCATTGTTCAGGGCCTGTGTTGCAATTATGGCCATTCAGCCTTAAATGCAAATGGCTGAACAATTTTTTTTATTTTTTTTTATAAAAGTGGATGCAAAGTCGTTTGATCATTAAATTTATAGCAAAACGGCGACAATTATTGTATAGCACAGGGCCTATGCGGCAATATAAGACCCCTTGATAATGGAGCATCCCAAGATTATCAATAAAATTACGAGATTTAGATCTGGGAAAATATTTAAAGTTTTTTTATTTTTTACATATCAATGTTTGTTTTTATTTTTGATAATTTCCATTTTATTTCATACAAACAAAATAACAGTCAAATTGATAATATATGTGATATAATAATTTTAATGAATTTCAATTTTAGATTTTGTATATGATATGTTGGACAATTTATATATATAGATGCGTATTGCTACTAAATTAAAATTTAAAAATAAAACTAAGAATACAATTTAAAAATGAAAAAAAGAAAAAAAAATTTAAATTGAATTTTCGTATATTGAAATAGCATTTTCGTAGCGTGTTCCCTTATTCAATCGCTTCTTCAGAGACCCTCTCTATTTCACATTACTTATTCTGTTTCATTTATTTTCTAATAAATTTATTAATTCAAATTTTAAAAAAATATGTTTGAAAAAGATTTTTTTTTAAGTTTTGAAATATTTTTTAACTATTTTGAATGTATATACTTCATAAAAAATAAATAATCGATATTAATTCAATTTGACATAAAAGTCAAACAAACATTTAATATGAAACTAAGTGACATTAATTATCGCAAAACACAGTACTAATTATCTGCATGAAGGGCTCAACGAAATTTCAGTCAAATTATTAAAATCTATTTAATTTATTAAAAGTCATAGGTTATATTAAAAACATCATGAGTAGGAAATGTAGTGTAATTAATGTTTGATCTCTATATATCTGTATTTAATATAAATTTGAATTTTACCATCTATTTTTTAAGGTTGAATTGCTTTGTGAATCAGAAAAATATATGATAGCATTTGGTAGCACTAATCAATAATCGATCGTTGAAGTGAATTAACTTAGAAGCATATTCTAACCATTTTTTAAATATTTTCTTGCACTGTGAATTTATTTATTTTTTTTTATTTTTATATGGATGTGTTGATATTAATAAATTGATATGATATCAAATTATTAAGAATAAATAAAATTTATTTCCTAATATCATTTCTTATGGCTAATAATCCCGAAATTTGACATAATCAACAAAAAAAAAAATATTGAATCACGTACCTTGCATAGTGTAAGGAATGAAGAGGCAGCTCTACCACCGGACCTTACCAACCTTAGACGAGGCTTTTCATCTCCAAACGACTTGGCAACTCGATCAGTAATGGAGCCAACATCCTTCCTTACGAAACCCGTGGCGAGCCCAAACCGGTTCACGGCGAGCTCACTTCCGATAACTTCATCAGCCCTCAAATGCTCCTTCACAAACCTCTCCGCCATTATCGTAGGCATCTTCGTCACCACCACCTTCTTCCCGTAGCAGCTAAACTCCCTCCAAGCCTCCATATCCACGTCGTCCATGTAAAACTTGGGCAGCACCGCCCTAGCAACCGCCTCTAATTCTGAAATCCGGAGCCCCGCCACCGCGATGAAGATGGTAAGTTCGAGTGCCGCTCCCTCCATCCCGAGCACGTCTAGAAGACATACCACCGGCCAGAAGAGCAGCAGCAGGGCAAAGCGGATTATCCCCGACGCCTCAAACGCTACCAACATGAAGTATGAAAACGGATCCGAGTCCTTGATCAGCGTACCCTCTAGCTCTGATACAACCGATGATGACGAGGGTAATTGAATTTGCGCGGCCGTTTTCTCCATTTTCCTTGATTTTCTCTCCACTTTTCTGAGAAAATTTCGCGATGTTTTCCGGGACAACAGCAGGTTGATTAGTACTCTCCAATAGAGAATTAAGGCAGTTTATCGGCTTACAACTACCTCAGTTTTTTTTCCTCCTCTCACGTCCCTTCATATATATATATATATGTATGTATTTGTATAATCTTTTGAAAATCTTTATTCAATTACTTTTATTTATAAAGAAAGAATTTTTTAAGAGAAAAAAGATGAAAAAATCAAAATGGGTCCAATATTTCTAACTATACATAAAAATATTATTATAAAAGCATTATATATAAATTATATGAGTATTATATTTATTTATTTATTTACGATTTTTCCCCCACTTGGTTCTCTGGCTTTATTAATTTGAAGGATAATACGCCAAGATAGAATACGTAGAGAACATTGATCGATCACCTAACTCCAACAACCGCTATCAAATGGTGTTGGAACTGCATGATTAGAAGCTCAAGGACAGGTGTCCAACGAAGAATGCATCTACCATACGTAATTAGGTCACGTACCAACGTTATATAAGTTGGAGGTGTACATACGCTATGATATTTGTTCTCAGTATTGTATTGATTTGTGGCCTCGTCGTCGTCTTGTGATCTTGTCTCCCCTGCCGTGGTCAAGTCTCCGTTTTATTGTGTTCATGTAGGGAACGAGGGGACGTCCACCGCGGAGCCCCATCCAATACCCACGGGGCCGTTGGATTGAAATCCGACGACCCCCTTTTTTTAAAAATTTTTTTTATAAAATTTAAAAATAAAAAATATTAAAATTTATATTTTTATAATCAAAATATGAAAAAAATATTTAAAAAAATAAAAAAAATAAAAATTATGTTTTTTTATTATAAAATTTGGGCCGTCGAATTTTTTAATCCGATGGTCCAAATGGGGCGCTGGACTTCCCCCGAATCCGTTCATGTAGTAGAATTTATCGTTTCGGCTTCGCATAGCTACTTAATTAAAGTTTCAGCATTCATGATTATTTAATATTTTATTTATGAGAATATCGTTGGCCAAATAGTTGAAATCATATTATATCTGAAAATGACATGTTTCTTTTGGTTCCATGCAAACAAAATCCACTTTGGAACCTTGAACCGTACATTTCTCACCCAACTTGATATTGTTAGGAATTGGCACAGTCAACGAATAGGGTTTAATTTACTACCCGTAAAAGGCGGGTAGATTTTACCTATATTTGTTGCACCAATACATATTTACAAATTAGTACATTAATTTTTAATTATTTTTTAACATTAGATATTTTTAATTTACATATATTTCTGATAAAAATGTCATGCACTCAAGAATATTTAATGGTTTGTTCTTTATAGTCACTACAACAATATTAATCTTTAGTGGTAAAATAATTTGTCAACGCTTATTTCGACTAATGGATATGTTGAATGGATCGCACTGAACCGACACATCTCATTTATTCAAATTGCCTGCTTATAAATAGGTCGTGTCTAAAATTTTAAAATCTTAACCAAGTATGACATATGACTCACAATATATTGGTTGACATATGCTTACGGGTCATACAATACAATAGAGCGAAGAGGCCGTGTCTCTTTTTCCTTTCTCTTGCCCCCCCAAGTCCTATCCCAAAGGAGTAGTGTCTAAAACAGCCCAATCGGGTCATGAGTTTGCATGGCTTACAAGCGGTCAACTTGTTAAAAAGTGTGGGCCAGCATGGATTGTTCATGTAGATGCAAAAAGACAGAATGTCCTGGTGCCTAATTACTCGCTTATTTTTGAAATAGAGACTATACATTAGCCTCTACCTAAATTATATTTATATTTACACTTGATTCTAAGACAATTATTGTCTTGTGATAGGGACGAGGGAGGATGCTATCGAGGCGCTACCCTACATGAGAGAAGTGCTGCTCCTCACTGGCATCCGTCATTTATGAGAATGATGATACGTTTGATTGTTGAAATGGAATAAAGTAGGAATAAAATAATTATTTTTAGGGAATAGAATAAGATGAGAATAGAGTAGAAATTATTATTTTTATATTTGGTTATTAGAATAGAATAATGTAAAAATTAGTATTCTATTGTTTGGTTTGTAGAACAGTGTGAGAAATAAAATAAAAATAATAATATGAGAATAGTTATTTTCATATTTATGGGAATAAAAATTATCTAATTAGATGTAGTAATTTTTATTTTCACATTTGTGAGAATAAATATTTTCACAAAAGTATTTATATTTGACTAAATTATAATCAAATGGAGGAATATTTATTCCCAAGAAATAAATAGGGAATATAATTTCTATCCACTCTAATCAAACGTATGGTTAATTCAACGACAACAGATATTTCAAATTTATTTCAAATTTAATATTTAAAATTTTTAAGGGAGTAAGAATCGTTGGAGAGGATTTGTGGTGAGATACTCCCTCGGAACAAAAAAAAAAACAAAAAAAAGATTCAAATATGATTTAAATTCACTTCAAAATATAAAACAAAAATAT
>JAOVVI020007775.1:0-14640 GCA_028571085.2 Nepenthes alata
GAGCCAAAACCTCTACTGTCACTCTCATTTTCTCAATCCGTACATCATTACACTTTACATCATTTATCTCTTTTTTTTAAGAAAGATTTTTAATTTAAGTATCAAAAAATAAATTAAAAAATAAACCCCATTAATTCTTTAACTTTTTATTTATTTGTTATGTTACACAGGTTTTAAATTATCAGATATAGAGATCAGATGTGGCTAAGCTCGACCCGCTGTGAAAGATTAGGAGGCTCCATAATCTCTTTTAACATTTTGGATCCAGAGACATGTGGATCCAATTTTATTTGAAATATTATGTAATCGAGAAAACTAAACCTAACGATTTAAGCAGATAATGTTGGTTCGAATCCTCAGTAATATTTATACGGGAAAAAAATCCACCAACTTCCCAAACAGAGTACGAAAATGATACAGAACAAGAAAACGAAACAATAGATCCAACTGAAAGAAGCGCTCGTTTAGAGATTAAAAATAAAATAAAATAGCAGTTCTAGTGTAAGGAGAAGAATCCTCAGACAATCAAAGCGAGAGCGAAAGCACCGACGATAATGGAGCCCGCGACGGCGAAATTGTTCGAGATGACGCCGCTCGTAGCTGGTCCAGGAGTAGGAGCAGTAGCGCTCTTGGAACTTCCGCTCGTCGGCGAGGGAGAAACTGCCTTAGGCGTCTTAGGGTGGGCTTTCTTCGGAGCCTGAGCATGCTCCGGTGACTTCGTCGGTGCGTGTTCTGGCGGTGAAATCTGCGGCGCCGGCGATGGGGACTCGGCGAATGCTGCAGTTGCGAGCATTGCTGCTAGAATGAGTAAAACGACGACGCTGTGATTGGCCATCGCGCGCACACAGAAAGAGAGAGAGAGTGGGTGGAGAGATTGTCTTGAGAGCTGGTCAAGATTGATGCGAGGAATCCGGAAGGAAGGGGGGAAGATATAGGACGATGAAAATAAATTGAATTGTAACAAAAAGAGAGAGAGAGAGAAGGCGATCGAGGGAGATATTTAATTTTTTAATCTTAAATATATATTTTTTAATTATTTTAAAATAATAATTTTTTTAAATTTTAAAATTAATTAACTTATTTATTCAAAGATAGATAGTTAAAATATAAAAATAATATTTTATATTTATAAGAGATGGAATTTTTCTAAATCTGAATAATCAGAGACATGATGCATAAAAGAATAAATATTATCAACTTTGGTAGCATTTTTAATTTAAATACTTGATTTTACTTTTTAGAAGTAATACTTACATGCAATGGTAGCCTATTACACTCATGTGGGATTTTTTAATGTATATGAAAAGGACATTATATTAAGAAATATAATGGTTTAATATTAAAAAGATATACAATATATTGGGATACCCTTTAGTCATATTTAACATAATTTTAAACAATATGATATTTATTTAATTTTATAAATTTATTAATATAAATATATGAATACTGCATTATATTATTAAGGATGTTTTAATAATGAGTTGATAATATTCGTGCCAGGCTACTGTTTAATAATATTCTATGCTATTGTTGAGGTATTAACTAGCCCGAACTTGACCGGTGGCAATGGTTAACGGTGATATGTCAGCCAGCCCCGGCTTAACCAGCGTCAGAGTCTGTTTTGAGTTTAACCAGGGATGTGCCTTTTTGTAATATAACTATGGTTCGGTTAATGGTCCCACTTGGTTTCCAACCACTAATAATTCACTCTTTGTTTTTTTTTAATTAAAAAAATTGTAAAACTGCTTAGGTTAAGGAAAGTGTTTGAAGTTGGCTCGGTCAAGAATAACGTCCTTCGAGAATTTTTCGTAATTACTTATATGAATAATTGATTAAATATAATACTTAACATATTAATAACCTATAAAAAAAGAATATACTAAAACATTCTTTCAATCTTTCATTTTCGTATCAAAATCGAATAAATTTTCAAATAACTCATTCATTCAAAATAAGACACTTAAAAAAATAATTCAAAATTCAACAAGTAAAATTATACCTGTTGGGTTCCAATGTAGGGGCCCATAAAGCACGGCCTAAATGGGAGCCCAAGTAAAAAGCCCAGAAGTGTCCACGAACCAAGAGGACGGGATGACCCAAGAGGCCCAAAACACAGGCTAGTGTCCCTAAAGTCAAAGTTACGACAAAGGCCCGAGAGATCCATTTAACCAGAAGGAACCCGAGGACCCTTCACGAAGGATCAAAGATCCTCCAACAGACAGTTAGTGTCCGAGAACTGCCTTATCTAGCGAGTCCGCAAACTCACAGGAAAACGTGGCACGCCGCTTTAGGACGAGGACTATCTCACACGCGACCGAGAGCACCAACTAAGCAATTTCGTCGATTTTCAAGGAGCCTGCAACCACTACTAGACGCCGTCTCTACAGGGAACGCCTAGTCAAATCAATACTGACGCCTAGACTCTACGCGTTTGACATGCTCAGTCCCTACCCAATGTACGCCAGCAGCATTGAATGCAACCAATGGGACAGTGGCCGGCTGCCACGTGTCTCCACCTAAACGGCTCAATTCCCCTATAAATACCCAGCGAGATCCCTTTCCAAAAGGACTCTCCCCGAGACATTCTAGAGAGAAAGAGAAGAAAAAAAAAGTGTTCAAGAGCTTCTAAACGAGAAAGCCCTCAAAAGAAGAGAGATTAAGAAAAGAAAAAAGAAAAGATATTCCCAGAGCTTGTATCTTGTAAGACTTCCACCTATAGTGAAGTATTTCTAAAGGTCTAGAGTCTCGTGATTTTTCTTCCTCATTTACGAGAAAACTTTCCACGTAAAACCCGATTTTAATCTCTCATTCTCCACATCTTATAATCCCAAACACTTCTATTGCACGTAACCCCGCGATCTGAAACGCAACAATACCATTTCCTAAAGAATTTTCCATTAAAATTCTGACAACCCATCCAAACCAGTATTACTTTAAAATGTGCATTACCGTCAAGGAAACTATTTTATAGATATAAAAAGTGCATAACAAATAAAAATCAAAAGAGTTAGCATGATTCTATACTCGATAAATATTCATGGTACGTTGTAGCAGCGCTTATCTTCCGGCCAATTTTTTTCTCACCGGAGACTCAAAACGATGCCCAATATTAAGATCCTTTCAAATTTGAGTCCCAGTTGGAGAAATTCCAACGGAAAATAACCACAAATAAAACCACCCAGCCAAAGCCGTCACTGTTGATTGATATGGCCAATTTCTACATATTGAAAATCAAATAAAATTGGAGGTGATTAGGTAATCTTGAGCACCGCATTCACCACGTGACTCCAGATGTTCTTAGTCCTCACTGTCCTTACTGTCACAATAAAAAATTAAAAGCCCAAAGATTATTTTATTCTCAAAGCGAAAAAGTAAAAAAAAAAAAAAAAAAAAGGGAATCTAATGCCAGAGCTAACAATTAATGCTCCGTCTACGTACTACCGGCTCATCATGGGTGGAGCCCCTTTATTTTTTTTTTAAAAAAATAAAAAAATAAAAATAAAAAATATATATTTATAAATTATGGCATATATAGTCCTAGGTAACTGAGACAAGTCCCACGTTTCATCTCCTATTTATAAACACTCACGGGAACCGCTCTCAATAATTTCATCTCCTCTCCTAGGCGCTGGACCACCTCTGTCAAATCACCTATGGAGACCTATCAGTGGCGCCGCCCTAGACCTCCACCGGCCTTCCAGCTTTCTTTGGCCACCGTAGTGGTATCCCCACATTATTCTTAAAAATAATCATAAAAACCAAACAATATAATATTCATTTTCATATTATTTCCCATGGTATTCATTCCTTATTTCCATTCATCAGCCAAACAGTCCAACTGTGTTTTGATGGTTATAATGCAGTGTCATGCTTATTAATGGATTTAGTGAACGAAGTTGTAACGATGGTTCCCATTTTACTTCTGCATTACGCACACAACAAAGCAAGCATATGGCTAAAAGAGAGTCATCTTATGCTCTTGACATGTCAATTATCAGAACAAGGTTCTGATTCTGCATAAAGAACGACACTAATAAGCATATATGCCATCACCCTTTAGAAAATTCCCTGGCCAAAAAAACTTGCCGGAACAGCTTCCACACAAAATTTCCCAACTCAATTTAGCAGTTCACCGTAAGCTTGAAAAATTTATAGAATTCCAGACAACCGTTAAAAAGGCAATTTCTGAAGACAATGAGGGCAACCCAATAGGGAAAATGCTCAATAAAGCAACCGAGACAATTGCTCGTGTTGATTTACACCTAAACCAGATAAAATTAATGAATGGCACTGCAACACATCTTCAGATTCTATGGCCAACACAACAAAAAGAATCCTATTATCCATATTAGGAATGCAGATCCATAATTCTCTCCCCTTATATTTCTGATTTACGAGATTCAGCAGGTTGGGGGAACTTGAATAAGTGATTAGAGCATGAAGAAAACTAGTGAGTTAGCTGAAGATGATTACTGTGATGTGCGCATATTGGGCTTACCGTTTTCAGAGATCACGCCATTTTGATTGCCTCCGAATTCTGGGTCATAGATATGGCCCATTTTCGCACGTTTTGTTTCCAGATATCTCTTGTTCTCCATTGTTATTGGGGTTAGAAGTGGCACTCTACCAGAAATAGCAAGACCATAACCCTTGAGTCCGCAGTACTTAGCCGGGTTGTTTGTCATCAGCTTCATTGTTCGGACACCAAGATCTCTCAGTATCTGCAGTTAATGGGAGGTACACTTAGCTTACAATCTCAATTTAAGATAACAAAATACAGGTCCAATAAGACATCTTTCAACTCCTTCGTTATCAGCAGCATAGAAGCAGTTGACAATTTAGATAATCGCTAATGATGAAGTCTAAATATGACAATATGTCAAATGATAAATTATTCACTATTTAGAGAAACCCCATACAAAAGCATCAGTTACTTTTTTAAGTTGTTTCATCTTCATGACAAATCTAAAGCTCTTTGTGATAGAATCCTATTTGGCCTGATACACAATCAAAAACACATGCATTCAAGTGCAGATGCCAAATTAAAGTGAAAAAATCCACAAGTAGAGCATATTATATCATTTCAAAGTACGAAAATGACAGGCAATATTGACAAAATAATATTAAGATATAAAGTATTGTAAATCTAAGAAATGAAAAAAAAAAAGAGAACGGTCCATAAGGATGAGTATAAACAAAGTTTTTCAAGGCTTAGTAGTACCTGTGCACCGATCCCATACTCGCGTGAGTCAACAGGCAATCCCAATTCTTCATTGGCCTCAACAGTATCACGCCCAGCATCCTGTAAATTATAAGCGCGAAGCTTGTGCCCTAAACCTATTCCTCGCCCTTCATGCCCACGGAGGTAGATCAACACACCCCTACCAGCAGCTTCTATCTGCTTCATTGCAAGTGCAAGCTGATTCCCACAGTCACATCTTGCAGAACCAAATATGTCCCCTGTAAGGCACTCTGAATGAACCCGTACCAGGATATCTTTCCCATCACCAATATCACCCTGTTTACACAACAAACCTACGTAAAATGCACATACATTGTCTTCCAGTAGAAAATGCTGTGTGCTTTTAGGGAAGAAAATGGAACCATATTAAGAGCCAACATTTTGGATTCTTTTCGCAAATTCTCTCCTTATCAAATAATTCTACCAAACAATGGCTCATTAATCTGGTAAAGGAACACTTGAATGCACTAACCAACCAAAAAAGCTTATCCAATCTATTTGGGATAGTTACATGAATCTTTCCTATCATCATCCTCTGAAACAGGGGACATACGCCCTGAAAAATGCTTCTTTGACCATATTTTCTACTGCTCAACCTGAACACTCCATAAACTATACCTTGCTTAATCTATGTATGACTTAGTGAACAAAAGTAAAAGAAATGCTTAGGAACTATAGAAAATCAAATCAACACAACAACCCAAGTCCCCAAGCTATACTATCACACCGACCTCTAAAATTCAAGGGACGGCATTTCCTCTCATGTCAACATCAGCTGAATTGGCTCACTAGCCATAGAGATCATGTCGTTCACCCTGATCTACGTATCAAATGCAGTTATCCCACCTTAGGTTTACAATAACGAAATCTGATTCAGCCAGCATCCATAAGGACCAAAGGCACAAACAATACGCCTTGTACAATCCTGTATATATATAACAAAATTTTTATGTCGATCTTTTTCAGCTCATTTATCGTGGAATGTTTGGAATCAGGAGATTAGTAGCCAGCTCAGAACCAAAAAGACTGACAGAAAACCTCAGATGTAAAAGATAAAAAATAATACCACAATGTCTGCTTATTTTATTCCAGTTTTGCACTGCCATTCGACGCATTAAATGGGTACAACCGATCAATAACTAGACAGATAAAATTTATTACAAAAGAGTTTCAAAACTGCTCACCTTCACCATTGCAATATGCTCCATCCCATCCAGGATTGATCTGTAACAGTGTGCTGTAAATGGGCCCCACATTGTAGGTATCTTTGCAGCAGAAGCACGTTCAACCAATTTATCCCTCTTCCTCCGGTATCTGCAATTTACAATCTCATTAGCACATTCGCTTTCTTGAAAGGAATAAACCATTGCAGAAAGTTCACTAGAATACTTCCACAGGATTAACCATATATGAAAACGACTGTATTTCTGACTCAGTTGGGGGTCTAAATATGTACCATCAAATAATACTAGGCATAGATCATTCAGAGGAAGACAACTGACGAGTGTGTGACCCCAAATTTCCTACCTTGGTCATAGATTATATCACTTGAAAGGTAACAATGAACCTAATTACATGAACCACTGAATTGTTGAATAGTACAGGCACCCAAGTCTTTTAGGCTTAAGATCTGACAATACAAACCGGAAGCCAGAAGCAAGAAGCAGAGACAACACCAAATCAAATTTGGATTCTTTTTTGAATATGAAACCATTCAGAGAAGGTTCAAATTTTACCTACCATTCAACTACTTTTTCAACTTCAGTCTAATGATTAGAGCAGCTAAGAAAAGGTACTGATATTTCTAATCGGATGAAATACAAAATGAAGTCATGCGTTTCATTTCTAGAAGGTTCAGCAAGGGGTGTGAAACACCCATGTATGCACAGACATTTTAACAAAAAATAACGCAGGATGTCAAACAAAGACACAATGTTCCCTCCAAATTCCAATTTTTTTTGACTTTTGATCTTCTCAGATATTTGTTCCGCACAAGTATTTTCCAGAAGAAAGCAGATTTCATACTAAAGTTTCAGTATTTTCCACAGGGGAGTGGGGCTGCAACCCCTTCCCTGGGAACCCATGGTTTCCAATGATGACGACAGCTACAGACTGCAGTTACTTTGCGCCCTCCCCCTCCCTGCTTTCTCCCAAAAGGAAATGAAATTAGTAGTTGTCATTATTGATAAGTGTAACAGGTAAGTGAAAGAAGTTCCCATAATAAATCCTATTCATGTGTCATTCTCTCTTATCTGTTGCAGTTCTCCTGAAATGTTTGCAGAGCAAAACATCCCCCTTTTCCCTACGCATCACTTGGGTAAGGCCTTCCTTTCTAACCGCTCTCTCTACATGTCCTATATATCAGAAAACACACAGAAGAAACAGATTGAAAGGGTGACACAAATTGAAAAACAAAAAATGTAAGTGGCTGTAAATTAGGGGTTCAAACACCAAAATAGTTAAGGTAATCAAATCATTGTTGATTCCACCCCCACACTCCAAAACATTTATGTGAATTTGGGTTATAAAAAAATCTTAACATGCAGATTTTTTTAGTCTTGCCACAGTCCCTTTGTTTTGAGCTACACTAAGACAATTTTTTTTTTTAATTATCAACACATTCTTACTGCTGAAAGCTTAGAACTTCAAAATTTCCTGGATGTTTGTTTTCATTGAAACAATGACATGTTTGATTTATCACATGTTTCTTTCTACGAACTCATAATTATAAGTTCGTTAAATATACTATTAAGCAGTGTCGTGTGCTTCATTAAATCCTCAACTCCAAGAATTCGTGAAGGTAGTAGTAGGACTCTAGCCTTTAAAAGAGGTCCAGTGGTAATACATTGTGAGCATAGACTGCAAAATCAAATCTGGATCATTTTCTTGAGGACACTCAAAACTAGAGTGAGTTTTCGTTTCCAAGTATTCCTCTAAACATTGCCTATAAAATTAATTGCTAGCATTCCATGAGGCTTAAATTTGTAATATACCGTATTAGATCAGCAATAGATATGATTTTCAGGTTCTCCCTCTGGCAAAATTCACGAAGCTTAGGTAATCTAGCCATTGAACCATCATCATCCACAATCTCACACAATACTGCTGCAGGGTCCAACCCCGCTAACATAGCAAGATCTGCTGAAGCTTCTGTATGTCCAGCTCTTTTCAAAACACCTCCCTCCCTATATTTCAATGGGAAAATATGGCCAGGACGATTAAAGTCCTCAGGCTTGGAGTCCCTTGATGCAAGGGCCTGGATAGTTGTCGCCCTATCACGAGCAGACACACCTGTGGTAGTACCATTTTTTGCATCCTACAAAAGATTGACAACAAAAATAAGTCTCAACAACAAATTGTCATAATGTACTATTTGCCCCTATAGAATGACAACTTTTATACAATGAAAATGCAGAGGGAGCTAGTGTGAATTGAATCTAGGTCATAGGCCTTAATAAGTGAACAGCCAACCACCAAAACTACATTTAACTTCCCATAAAATGACACTTTACCCTGCAGATGTTTTTGTAAAACACAAAAAAAATGATTCCAACCAAAATATTAAAACTCCAACCCAGGTTCAAAAATATCTCCAAAATTTCCAATAACAGCATAATCAAGGGAGATAGACAGGGAATTTCATTTACAAAGTATCATTATGAATTTAGGGAATAATATGGCCTTATTTTACTAAATAGTGAGGGTAAGCTTTAATGCAGCATAAGGTTGGTCCATCATGACAAATGATCACGAGTTCAAACAATAAAAATAAATGTTTCCAATGCAGGATAACAGGATATAGATTGACACTCCTGGACCTCAAGGCAGCAGCATTATGCTTGGTTCAAAATTTTGTTGGATCTAGTGAGTCCTTATAATCAAGTTAACACACAAGTAACTAGACCTCATTTCAAGCACTACAATAACTGAAATACATACCACTGAGACTGTAAATGCAGTGCGAAGTTTCTCCTCATTGTCCTTACTAGCTACCATAAGAGGAAGCTGCAGCCTCTCCAAGTCTTCCTCTTTCATGCTCACACAAACAATTCCAGTTCCATGCTTCACAAAGAAGGCCATAGCCTCAGGAGTTACCATAGATGCTGCCATTATCAAATCTCCTTCATTTTCTCTATCTTCATCATCTACCACCACTACCATCTGTGACATAGCCAAATGTTAGTCAAACAGATCTTATTTTCCCTACCAAAAAAATTAAAGTAGTGATTCATCAAACTTGGTGAAGCCGAAAAAAGAACCAACCATTCCTTTTTGAATATCCTCAATGGCCTCTGGAATAGAAGAAAAACCTTCTGTAGGACAGTCTAAATCAAATTCATCATTATCCACAGGAAACCCAATAGATATAGGTGCAGTATCTGCAGCAAGTGCCCCAAATGCTATAGCATCAGGTTGCACTTCAATTCCAAGAGGCTGATCATTGTCGAGTGTACTTGTTTGCAAGTCATCAGTGTCAGTAGAATAAGAGAGGAGGCCACATTCTCCAGAAGTAAGGGCAGCTTTAGGCCTAACTTCCCCCTTGATTTTGCAAAACGAATTACTCCCTAAATGAAATGCATCCAAATTGGATGACGGTCCCCATGTAAATAGCAATTTCACACCTTGAAATCCACCCATTTCATACTTTTTGCAAGATCTGGAAAAAAGCAGCAAAGCTTAGGATTTCATGTTATTAAGTGGAACTCGGGTAATTTTACGGATCATTTCCATAATAAACCAAGAATAAACAAAACTTTATCAACTTCAAAAGAAATGCTAATAACATAATGGTACAATCAGCATGCATCATGCCTTTGCAGTCAAACATTGCCAAGCATAAAACATAACAAAGCCCATGCAAGTCAACACATTGAATTTGAATTATGATGTAGAATATGACATTTTAAATGGTAGGCCTGTGTTTGGTGGCAAGAATGAATCCAGTGGAAAGGGAAAATAGGGAATCTTTATGGGTATCATAGGGAAATTCCCAAACTATGTCTTGGATATAACAATTTCAGAATAAAAATAAAGAACTCATATATTGGCTTTACACCATCACTATCTAGGTTTAAGAACCACCGGTTGCAGTTGCAACATTCTTGAAGTGTTCTGACAAGACTCTCCCACACACGTGGAAAACACAAATCCTTGCTTTTTATTGCATTTTCATATCCAGGGCTATAGGTTTCCTATCATGATTACAAAATGGTAATAGCTGTGTTAACAAGACTAGGAATATACAATAATATTGTCTAATTGCTCTTAAATAGCCCTACCATATTTATGAAATCCACAAAATTTTTCAGATTATATGTTGAAGTCCTCGAGACCTCCACAGGATTTTTAAAAATTTTACCTTTAAGCCACACCCTTCTTCATATTTTCACTGGTTCTCGTGACAAAATCCAATAAAGAATGAACAATAAAGAATATTTGGACTGACAGAATCCAATTAACAATAATCAGTAATTCTATTAGCAATTAGTACTACCATCAGGTGTATGCCACTCAGGTTCTATATTTTTGAATTAGAACAAATGTTTACCATTGCTTATCATTAAAGAAACGAATTGAAGCACAGCAAGATATTAGGATGGAAGAGATTATAAGTAGGATGAAAATGGCATCAAAATTATAAAAGGGCATGATTTGCATGTAATGGAAAAATAGAGTGGAATAGAGAGAGCTAAACTAAAAAGAAGGAAAGAAGAACTAAACCTTGCAGATAGGTCTGAATAGGTTTGAAGCTAGAAGACTAAGGGCAATGAACCTTTGACTAAAAAGGATAGAATATGAGCCTAAGGGAAAATATCCCCCTTTTCTTTTGGGTAAGTAAAAGGGGAAAATATTCTTTGAAGTACAGAAAGGTGAAATTGTCTTGCCATGACCCTTTATCACTCCACCCTCTATTCAATCATTCCAACAAGACAGGTTCCACTCACACCGACTAGACCAAAAAGAAGGAAAGAAGAACTGTAGCTTGCCAGACAGGTCTTAATAGGTTTGAAGCTAAGAGACGAAGGGCAATGGACCTTTGATCAACAAAGATAGAATATGAGCCTATAGGAGAATATTCTTCAAGTACAAACGATGAAGGTTGTCTAGGTCAAGTGAAGAAGAGAAACTCTCTTGCCATGGCCTAACCTTTTTATCATTCCACCCCGTCTATTGGTCATTCAAACAAGACAACTTCCCCTCACACCAGCTGATAGTGAATCTTTCCCCTTCGACTTTTCTTACATATAAGCAAACTCAAAACAAAGGTTACATATAAGCAAACTCAAAACAAAGGGGAATGAGTGCCTAGTTCCAATTTAATCTCGCATACCTTATAATCATACAGGAATAACAAGGAGGATTATACAAAATCAGAAGGAGACCTTACATTGTAGACTTTGGAATACATATCCAAACAGAGAATGCTGTGAGCAGTAATGATGGACTAAAATCTTCAGAAGGTATCATTGAGAAGAAGAAAGGAAGGAAGTTGGTAGCTCAATATATTCAGCAAAATGCAAATGATATGGATAATTCTTGTAAAGCTTAGTTGCATGAAAAGCATTTCACTTGACAATGGGTCGGATAAAACAGTTGTATTACCATGCTTGAAACAATTACCAAGGAAGAGCATGAACATGAAAGAAAGGATCAACTTACAATAGATCACGAGAACACCATTTTGAGACCAATAAAGCTTTTATAGTAAAATCGAACACCGCCATATCATTGTTCCATATTTTTTTCCGGACAAAATCCACTAATTTAGCCAAAAAGAGAAAAAAAAAGAAGGTTCAAAAAATCCAACCCCGCCTCATGACTCGAGAAAATGATTTAACTAGTTTAACATAAGTACGCCCTGAAATCATTCCTATGATCAAATTGCTGGATCTAACCATTTCTGATACCATATCAAATCTACAGATCACAGAGCAAACAGGAACATTGCTAGAATTGGAAAAGTCACTGAAAGGGAAAACTGCAAATTATCAAATAGAACACGTATACGCGCAATTGAAGTAGGAAAAAGAATGAGAGAAAAAGCGTACTGGAAATAGGTCAGAGCTTTCAGATGGCAAGAGACGTTGATAGAAGAAGCCATAGTTTTTGAACAAGCACGCGGCCCAACAGACGAATCTGAAACCTCCCCTTCCTTTTATTTGCAGACTGGAGGATGAAATCGCAGAAGGCAAGAGAAGGGAAGACGCGAGCAACGGTGGAATGTTCCAGACAAGTCGTTAGCCGCCGCTGACGATTTCAACCTTTCAGGCATTTTAAAAATGTGAGGCTGCTGATCAAGGCACTTTAATTAAAATAAATATTTGATTGCCATTGTCAGAAAATTAAATAAAGAAAAATAAAAGGAAAACAAGAAATAAGATAAAAAAAAAACTGATTACTTTTCATTTCTTTTTAAAATTTATTTAATAAAACATTTATGATATTTTTTAAAAATTGAATTTCTTAATACGTAGGCTATTACTTTAAATTTTGAAATTTACTTCAATGTTTTACATTTCTAATTTTTTTTAACACCACATATATTAATATAGAGGTCAAAATTTGTAAACTATTGCAGTTAATATATTGCATTCATAGCAAATCAAGTCAAATTTTTTTTAATATTTAAATATTTTTTTATATTTTTTTCTCAGTGATTAAATAACATCAAAATATTTGCTTTGATAAAAGGAGGAGACATAAAGACCCAATACTGACTTACTTGATTTCTAAAAACCATAATTGACTAAAACTATAATTAACTATTCTTTTTATCGGTAAACATTACTTTATATTAAATCAAAAATTAAAATACATACTTATTGTTCTCACCCATAAAAAATTAAAAAATTAATATATAATTAAACTAATATAAATAAATTATATTATAATATTTTTAACAAACCATCATAATAAATTAATAATAATAAAATAATTTAACAAGCTAAAATAAAATTTAATAAAATATTATTGGGGCAAAAATATCGGCCGAACAGAATGCACACAAACACACAATATAGGAGAAAAGGAAAGAACGCACAAGAAATTTTATGTAAAAATCTCTTCTCAAATAAGAAAAAAAATTACGGGATACTTAGTTCACAAATAGATCCACTATATAAGATTGGTTACATAAACCACACGGTTACACAAACCCAACAGGTAAAAACGAAAAACAAAGCACAAGTATATAAAGAACTAATACTTTATTTTTTACTCAATGGTCTCACTTTTCTTCCACTCTTTCTCTCATCTTTCTCATACACTTAGATAGTTTTTTCCTTTTACAGTATGCGTATATATATTGTTGATATACCGAATATTCTATTTTTGACAAAATCTATCATTGCCAACAATATAAAGATACTCTGTACAAACGGCGCACAGAGATCGCGCAAATCCTCTTGATTATCTGATTCTCAGAAAATCTTATCATCACAATCCTTGGGCGATCCTTGATGTCTCTAGGAAATAACGACCTCGGACATTATCTCATGTCCTTAGTCGTTACTGTGCATCCCAACCCTCGGGCATTCAATACCGGTAACACTACCGGTAAATTCTTGCGCCTTGTTCAGTTTGTCAATGGGTATTGACCGGAATAATGCAACCTGTCTCCTTGGCTGTCCGCACACCAACAAAACCGCACACCCATTTGCCTCCTTTTGCAGGTCAGCGCATTAACCGACAAAATACACCAAGGCTTCAGCTTGCCTTCCATTTGCAACTTTGGTTGTCCACACACTATTAGCTGTCCGTCGACCCATTTTGCTTCTTGGCCGGTCAACGTGTTGACCGATAATTTTGTTCCAAAGGCTTCCTTGCTCCTTCTGCCTTCTTGGTTCCTTGGCCGCTTTGGCCGGTCAACTCCTTGACCAGCTAATTTGCTTCGAAGCTTTCTTGCACGCCTTATTTCCTTCAACCGGTCAACATTTACCGGAATCCACAGCCGGTCAACTCCGTTGATTATCCAGCATTTTTCAGACTTTCGCTCCTACATAATTTACATCAAAAATTCACAAATGATATTCCTGTTTATTGAGTTATATTACAAAGGAGTGATCAAACCTAACAAATATAACTTTAAAAGTGCCAAATGATATCAAATATAAAAAAAGATATGTGTAGTAAGTGCATATATCTTAGAATGCCGTTCTTAGTATATCTCTAATCTCTACCATTAAATTCTTCACAGTTGCATAAAAATTTAGTAGTAAAAATTTTTAGATATAAAAATATATAGAGTATTTTTAGATATATTTCTTACAATATTAACCTCAATTCAATATTTAATCTAATAATAAAAAATATTTAAAAATAATTATTTAAGTTTTAAGTTTCGTCCGTTCCCTTTTTACTTTCTACTGAATGAGAGGTTAGTATATTAGTGCCAT
>JAOVVI020007776.1:0-11619 GCA_028571085.2 Nepenthes alata
GTATTTTTATATACTTGATCTGTTTATTCTGGACATCTATGTATGGCTCATTGGCTGATTTTATGGTTTTTGGTACGAATTTCATGATTTTGGAGTATTTACTATTTTTCTAAAGGTCTAAAAAATTTATTAGATACTGTATATTTTTATACTTATATATTTGTATGAAAATAAGTATGAAACTTTGCATTGGCCGTGTATATTCAAATGCATGTGTTGGGTTGTCACTATATTTAGATTTATTATTAGATATTTTGATTAATTCCCGACGGTGAGATTTATTATTTGAAAATCTCTTTTTACTGGCAAGAAAGGTTTAGACATAGTGACCCTTCCCATTTGAATGATTTGATTTGACGTTATAATATATTCGGACGTCTTAATATTTCTGACAAATTTGAGTATTACACTCAAAGTCGCGAGTGATAAAATATAGTGAGCAACCTTATCCATGAGAGATAGAGTACATTAGTGGCCAAGGATACTGGCCTAATTTGTATTTGATATGTTTTACGGTTACCGGAAGTATGTATAATCTTTTCTCAAACTAATCTTTAAATAATCGAAATTTAAATTTGATACATGATTTATATTTTTGTATAAATTTGTATTGGACTTTGATTTAAACTTGGACTCTAGATTAAGAGTTGAATTTCACCGGTTTTACTCACAAATGAATCTTTGTATATCTTATACAAATATTTTTAATTATATATTTTGATTTGGATCGATTCCAATAAGTAGATATCCAATCTAAGTTTGAATCCAAATCTAAGTCCAAATCCAAGGCCCAATTAGCTCTTGATTTAGGGCAGAATTCGATAGTCGGATGATCCAATAGTATGATTTGGACATTTATTTTGGATTTTGATATTTGATTTGAGTACGATACTACTATTAGATTTTGAATTTTAGATTTTTATTGGATTTATTATATCGGCGATTATGATTTATTCTGTTATTTGTTTGAATTTTTATCAATTTGACCATCTTTCTAATTTATTGGACTCGTTTTGTTTAAATATGATATTTATTTGGTTTTAGGCTTATGTTTTATAGTTTGTCCCTTCATAATAGAATGTTCGAATGCATTACAAAAGTAAGGATGTGATCTGGCAGCTGTTCGCTTGATTTGGTGAGTTTTAGCTTTGTTACGATTTAAATTGATATTTAATTTGTAGTTGCATTTTAGGTTTGATCGAGTATAGACCCATTATTCTATTTCGGGAGTAGTTAGAATATTATGTTATATATTGATCATGATTATAATTGAATTGTCACCCCCCTTACGATAATTGTAGAGCAGGTTATATTTCTATTGTCTTGGCCATTGTCCGATGAGGTCATATACGGGTTTTGATTTGTCACGTTCTGTATGTTTAATTGGTCACGCTTGGATTTTGGAACCTAGCGTAAAATTTTAAATTTTAAAAATTATAATTAATTATTTAAATTGACCTATTTAAATAGGATTCGTGATAAAAATGATATCAGAAAAAAGTCATAAAGATAGGTATTTTGGGTTATTTTGGATAAATAATTGATTGAATATTTGGGCGTGATAAGTATTGCTTTTGGCCGATAGTAGAAAATTTAAGTTTTAGAGGTTTGGGTTTGAATCGAAAAGTCGAGTTGTGGACTCTCGGGATTGGATTAGAAGGATGATCATCTGATTATGATAAGTTGCACGAGCGACATAATGGGCTGCATGATATAGCGATAGGAGGATTTTGTTTAATTTCTACGAATATGTGGAGGTTTTGTTGGGTTTTACGATTTTGGAGGAGAAGTAGCGGCCTCAGGTTGTGTCGGTCTGAAATCTCGTAGGGTATATGGAGGTTTCGGTCGGTAGAGAGGTAGGTGATAGAGCGGGTTGGTCTAAAATCTCACAGAATAGAAAGAGTTTTGGCTTGCAGAGAGGCAGGCAATGGAGCGGAGGTGATAAAGGCTATAATGAGGATATTACGTGGGACCGTGGTGGTTTGAGACCTCGGGTGAGTCGATATGTGATGAATGATGGCCGAGTAGTTGTGAACCAGCTGATAGTGGGACTTTTAGCACTTTATCTTCAGTCAGGAGAATGAGGAGATAAATTGGAATGTCTTTCAGGAAGAGCATATTGGAGGAGTATATATATAAAGTGTAAACCCATAATTTTATAGAAGTCCATTTCCTTATTTGGCAAACCCCGATCACTTCCTCAAAAGATAAGTTGAGAATGATTATTGTGTCCGGGTGAGGAAAATAACTCATTAAGATTGGAAGTCGTAGATAAAGATGAAAAAAATTATGTCAAGTCAACTTGTTTCTCTTCGCAAAACAAGTGGACCCGTTCTTGGTCCAAATACATATGCTATTCAGGAAACATTGTTGTATTGTGAGTTTGCACTACGACATCTTCCATCTTCGTTTTGAGTGGAGAAGTTGTAAAGTCAACGGTAAATAACCTTTGCCGACAGAAAGGACAGGGAGTGTAGATCTTATTTTATTTGCAGCGGTGATACTGATCATGTAGAGGTTTGATGCTACGGTTGAAGTACGAGGGAGACTTAGGGGTTGTCCATTTCTACTCATTATTGTGATTGGGTGGATAATTGTCTCCACAATTCCTTCATCACTGAAGAATTCCTGGATGAAGAGTACAAGATTTGGCCTTCTAAGGCAACATTCAGGAAGAGATTAAAGAATTTGAAAGATCTGTTGAAGCAGTCGGTACCGTTGTAACTCCGGACCTATGGCGAGGAGCTAGACCATACTTTATTGATCGAGTAGGAGTAGCTCCAAGAGAATTCTTTGTAGGAGAATCAGAGCATCAAGATCATAGTTCAAAGGATAAATTTGTTTATTCTCTAGATGACAAATTAAAGGAAAGTCAGATGAAGCAAAATCTTCTTTCTCGAGGTTCCAGTTTGTAAGGTCAACTTACGAGTTTTATGGGAAGCACATGGGACAAGTTTGCTTTTGTCAGAATGGAGTCTGCTTCAATTACAACTAGATAGGCCATTTATTAAAGAATTGCTCGAATTCCAAACATTCGGATTCCAAACGTCTGGATAGGAGTTAGAGCCAGTCACGATTTTTGTTGTTGAGCTTTCAACTCACGTTTTTTATTTTTTTTCCCTCTCAGAGTAGGAGGCTTGGATCTGCAGTAGTACTTGGATCTACAAGTCTCCGTAGGCAACAGGGGGTGGAAGCCGAACTCGTAAGTTCTATTATTCGCACATGCTATTAACTCTTTGTATGCTTGAGAATTTCAGGAAACATCGGCTAGGGTTTTTGTGTTATTATAATTATCTGCATACTGTTTCCCCTGCCTCTCTCTATATATGCTGATTTTGCTGAGATTTTCATAATCGATTTTGCAGATGGTGGGGTTCTGTAACTAACTGTGGCTAGATGTAAGGTTATTCAATCTAATAATGAAGACTGACAGGGACTATAGTGTCTTTGAAACCAATTTCTCGCTCTAAAGCAGCCAAAATCCTGTCGGTGTTTTCTTCATTTGATGATGAAGTTTCCCTGCGATTGCTGCTTATTTGAAACGTGCTTCTGCGTCCTTTAGTGAGTTTGTTCAGCTCCACGAAGAGATAAAACCTAAGTGGGATTGGTCTGGTGATTTTACTGTTGGAGTAGAAATAACTAATCAAATGGAACGTTATAGCCAAAACAGTTTCATGATTGAAGGGGGAGAAAATACCAATGGAGGGTTACATAGGGAGATAATGAATCGTGTATAGGTGAAGAGTGCTAAAGAGGTTGGGAGGGGAAGTTAGGGTATTTCGGGAACTCAAGAAAATGGAAGAAAGAGGCATAAGAAGAAGAGAAGCAGAGGTGAAGAGGGAGTGATAAAAGGAATTTTGGGGAATGAAGAACAAACAGGAGAACACTCGGGGGATTGTGGAAGGCGAGGGGAGCAAAATTATGGGGAAATAGAAGAAAGTGATGGCAAGAGAATCAAAACAAGATAGATAGAAATGGAATTGTAGGAAGTCCATATGGGGAACAGATACATGGCGGCCATGGTGATGCCATGGCAAAAAATGTTGAGGATGATTTAGACATGAAGCAAAGAAAGATAAGGACATAAATAATATTGGTGAAGAGGGAAAAAGTGGTGTGGCTAAGTATGTTGAGATGGCTGAGCTGGTACCAGTTGTCCTGCTGGTATTGAAATAGAAGGGACTGAAATGGTGTGAAGAATGAAAGCCGCGAAGGGCAGAAGCACAAGAGCACGAAGAAGAAAATGAAGTTGAAAAGAGAGAAGATCTGGGCAGTGAGAGAGCTGATTTAAGAGTTCAGAGCTATGTTGGAGAACTGAAAATGGTGTGAAGAATGAAAGCCATGAAGGTCAGAAGCACAAGAAAACGAAGCTGTAAAGTGAGAAGATCAGGGCAGCGAGGGAGCTGAGTTAAGAGTTCCTAGCTATGTTGGAGATGGGACTAGTAATGCTGTGGAGGTGGATGGTGGTGATAAAAGAAACACAAGAAGAAACAGAACTATGTAGGTGAAAGAGAAAATTGGAATAAGGTTGAAGCTGTGGAGAGTGTGAAAGAAGTGAGTAGGAAGAGGAAGGATAAAAAGGTTGCAGATGCAGACAGAGGGTTTTGATGATGCGGAGGAGCAACACAGGTTTAAGAAAAAGAAAACCAATGGATTTGATTAAGTATCTGTTGTTTCCTTTGCTAATTGCTGCTGTCTTTTTGCGTTTGCATTTTTTACATGACATATTCTTGTTTTAGGTAAATTGGATGCATTGACTAGCTCTGTACAAGATAGAGGAAATGTACAAGATGTTGGAAATTTTCTTTTCTAAGTGAAATTTAAATTCCTCTCATAAGCTGATTTTTTTATATTTTCATGATCCAAACTTAAATTAAATCTGTCGAGGTGCATATTGGTGGTCATGAATACCTAGTACTTGTCTGTTCAAATTTGGGATTCTTGAGTTGGAAGATCTTAAAAAGTTGCATCATCGCGTTTATGTTTTGACGAAAGAAAACAAAAAGGCCCCAGATTGACAGCTCATCTGAAAGTGATGGAAAGGGGAGAGGAGATGATCTCTTCTTGATCAGATGAGCTGAATTATCTGCACATGGTTATTCCCTAATTAATCATACGAAGTTTGATGTTTGCGTAATTCAATTTAATGGTATTGAATTATGTATCATGTAGAAGAGATGTTTGCAGATGTGTTATGATGGAGAATGTAAATGCATTGAATAGGGTTGTGTTCAGTTATATTGTTCTTACGCTGGTTCAATAGGGTTTTCTAAGTTCTGGTACATTCTGTGAAATAGTTGTCACCCTTGTTGGAGGTCCTGCATTTGTAAAATATTTATCACCATTTTATGGTAAATGGATTTGCATGATCTTGGGGGTAGCTCTGTTGTATGACCAATTCTACTATATTTGTGCTGGTTAAATAGTTTTTTCTCCCTAAGTTCTGGTTCATTCTGAGAAATATTTACCACCCTTGTTTGAGATCATATTGTTATATGGGCTTGGTGATTCAGTTTAAATCAACTGCACCAAGGGCAAATTAAATCCTTGGAGAGTATTTTGATGCTTAAGTCAGATCCTGAATCTTTCATATGCACAGGGTATTCATTATAAATTTAGATGGGGATTAGTTCCATGATTAGACAACCTGTTCTTACTCTTCTTTCGAATTTTACAGCCATGTCCTTTTGTGGAAAATAGATGGATTCATAACCGCGCTTTTGTATTTATAGTTTACTCCAGGATCAAGGGAGAAACATGGAAGATTTGTAACTACATTAACCTCGGGTACAATATGAGTTTCTGGTGAATTGATTTTTTATTTATCAAAAAGCTCCAATGAGATTTCTAAGTGCTGCTAGCATTAGTTGTAATATGGACCTTCTTTGAATGATTTAGTCGAGGAACTGAAATTAATAGTGAGAAGAATTTTTATGACACTCCTGGAAGGATTAATCAGCTAGCTAAATAGACCCTTACTGATTGCTTTATCATAATCCTGAGGAATTAGCATGAAACTCGTGATGCACTCTATTTCAATCTGAAGGGAATCAACTTTAACATACCACAGGCTACGTCCATGTAAGTAGATTCAAGCAATTTAGAACCCCCAAAAAGCTTTACGAATCATATGGTTTTGATATTTTGAAGCAAGTATTGGGCATAATTAGGGCACATGACTTATCTATCGAGTACTCACTATATCGTGCATTTGCTTTATGGAGACTAAAGCAGGAATGAAGAGCTGCAATGGCTCAGTCTTTGCAATCCCTCCGCTTTTTCTTGCCTTCAATTTTCCAGATATTGGTATCCGCGGTAAGGAAAAATCTGCAGCTCCAAAAGAATGCATGGTTATGATATCCAATATTCTGTTATTACTGTTGCTTTGTCAAAAGCGTCCGTGTCTTGGGTTTGCAGGTTAGGCGGTTGAAAATAGTGTTCTAGTTCATCTTCATGATTGAGGATACTGGCTTGAACCTGAAAATTTCATTCGTAATTTCTTATCAAATTAGCTGCCGAATTGTCCCTAAGGGAGTTTATACATGTATATATAATTATAACTTTAATAAAGAAGTCCTTGCTTTTCCATTGCTATAAGATCCTCATAATGAAAAATAATGTAGTACAAAACCATGTACTGCAACTAGGGCAAGGCACTCATCAGATAACATTTACATGGCCTAACATGTTGGATTTTGGTCACTCTCTTATAGGTAACTCAATAAAAGAAAAATTATTGGAAGAACGCACAAGAATTTGTGTAAAATTTAGTGTTCGTGTGGGCAACAAGTGACCAAAGGAGCAGCAGGAGTGCTACAAATTAGGTTGCGTCTGAGGGCGGAGCCGGCAGGGCCTCGATCGACTTGGCAGCAAGAGGACGGCCAGCTGTGTAGCTAGGCAATAAGGAGGTTAGCCTGTAGGAGGCCGACTAGTAGCGGCTGACCTGCCAGCAAGAAGTCGGACAGGGAGGCCGGCCAGCCGGTTGAGAGAAGACTGGCCAAGAGCAGCCAGGCCAATGGGCTGAGTTGCGATGAGGTTGATCGGAGAGGTTGACCAAGGGCGCTAATGCGAAGGGGTGATCAAGCAACGCCAGTTTGGATGAAACGACTTGACGAAATTGGTAGACAATTTTGTAGAGTAAGCACTTCACTTTGAAGAATAGGTGGCAGATTTTGTAGAGCAGGTAACCATTTGTGCAAAGTATGCGTCGTCTGTGAAAAAGCATAAAAAATGATAAAATTGGCATGACAAATCCTCTACAAGATCAGGGCACGTGAGTAGATGGGATATTGGCTAAGCGTCATTGTAAAGCGTACCAGGCATTTTAGAGGCGAGTGTGGAACGGCAGGTGAAACATAGTGTGGAACGGAGCAGAAACAAAGTGCTGAAGGGAGCCTTCGCCGTTCACCGTTCACCGTTCACCACCACACTTATAAAATTAGATAATAGAGAGCACTACCAGTGAGAGAAAAGAGAAAACAAGAGTTTTCTTATTTTAAAGATTGTTTTTCTTACTTTGTTTCGGGTAAGTTGTCGGTACTTTGTCTTCAGGGGTTTTAACCGATTTTATATAGTGAAATTTTTTTAAATTTGTCCTTTGAATTTTTTCTTGGTTGAAAAAGATTTTTGTACATTAAAAATCGTTGTACATTCTTATATTTCTTGTACACACATTCTTGGTGGTTGACGGCCGACGAGGGAGTTCTGATTTTTCTACTGCACTGAGTCAGAGTGTATTCGGGTCAAATCCCAACACGGTAGTCCTATCCAACCATTGCCTAAAATACAAGCACTTCCCATCATTTTGAGGGATTTGATTCTCAGGAGAATGGTACACTCAAACTGAAAATATCTTCAAACTTGGAATCGAGTATGTCTTCGGATATGCATTATATTCTTTTTTAAATAGACTATTTGGCCAGAATCTTATAGTTATACTAATGAGAAACACATTTTTTTTTCCATCTAAAAGAAAACAACATCCTCATGACTCTAGTTTCCAACTGGGCTCTATAAAATAGCTCGGTTCCCTTTTAATGAGTAAAATAGCAATCTTGTGGCAAGAGCCAACAAAGTAGCCGACTTTATTTTCCCATTTTTCAGTTCAAACTTGTCTTGATTTAGGCATTAAAAAAAACTTCAGAAAATATTGTCCGAACCTTTTCGCTTTTGTTGTCTGTGGTATGGATGATCTAACAATGGTTAATCAATTTCATCATAGGCTGTCTTTATTTCAAGTCAAACACTGAGTCTAAGAAAGCATCGATTTTCAAAAGGCTTTATAGCATCGGAAGGGCAGCTGCAGAAGGAGCATAGTAGAATATAATTATATTTTTGGGTCCCTGCACAAATTTTAAATTTGATGTTTCCTAATAACAGTGGGTGTACAAAGATACATAAAACTACAAGAATATGGAAAGGATAAAAGTCGAGACAAAATAATGACTGCCAAAAGAAACAGTTGTTGGCCTGAAAATGATAGATCAAACCAGAGGCAGGGCCGCCCAATGTACAATAAACATGTCCCCTAAATGCCTTGCAATTAAGTGACTGTCGTGGCCACTGTTGTACAACTGCCGATGCCCAATGCTTCCATTCTGTACAGTATCATTGTTCTTTTGGGTCCCATTTTCCTTCCAATGTACTCGTGCATATTGACTTTGTACTACTCCGCTCTGTTCCATCACACCAGAGTACGTTTTCATGCTATTAAATGTCATATATATATTTTTTATATATGTTAATAGTTGAGATACTTACAAAAGTTGAGATAATATTTTAATGTATTATTGATTGTTTATATCATAAAAATAGATCTCGGTCGTTAGATGATAAAAGCAATTCATTTTTGAAAGGAAGGCAAGCAAATTTCAGCGTAAGAAGTCGCATTAATGGATAGAAAGTTTTCCACAATTATAGGCTTTGACGGTCCAAATATTTACACTGTGGCAGTGTTGTTGATTTAAATCGTACTTTTATTGGGCATTATTGCGTATAGTTATCAGTTATGGCAATGTGCTATTGCTATTTAATTTACCTTTAGATAGATATTCTTATTTGAGAGTAGGAATGATATTGGAATGATGGAGGTTACACCGTATATAATTCTAAATTTTATTGATGTGTTAGATGTTTAATTTTATCATCTATACTATTATCAGAAATAAAATGAAAAACCCCTACTGAGAAACAAATTAATTGATCAATTATTGTAGCCCGATAATTAGATAAACTATCTAATCCTTTTAGTTTCTCGTGGGGGATAAATATCAGAACGTTTCCTTCTTTACAGAAAAAAAAGAAAAAAAAGCACATTTTTTTGGTTCTAATAACTTCTCAGCTTTTAAAATGAAATTTATAGACTTTTGGATATTTTTGTGCAATTATTCAAGTAAAATTATATGTCCGAAGATCCTTTTCTAACTTATTTGAAGAAAATATGAATAGTCCTCAATATAAATCAAAGCAAGTGAATCACTGATCATCATATTTCACTTCTTGGAACCCCTAAAAACTTGTTCCTATCCATAGGAATAATATATATATAATTGTCTAAGCTTAGCATTTCTAGTGTTTATTTAATATACTTTAAAAAACATAAAATATACTTTGTTTTATGTTATTGGGATGAAGATAAAGTTATTGGGATTTATTTTTTTTTTACAATTTGTTATGTTATTGAAAAATATATAAAATTACAATTCAAAACTAAAAATGGTTGGGTAAGAGAGAAAGAAGTTTTGGAGAGAGAAGAGAATTAAGTGATTGAGTGAGTAGGTAGGTAGCTACTCTTTCATAGGTAACATTCAGTGAAATGTATGAATTAATTATTCTGTAAACTTTATTGAGGACAAAAAAGCAATTTAATTGAATAATTGTATAATTGGAGAGAAGATGAGTTTGGGCTTCGTTATGTTGCTACGCCACAGCTCGGCAATAATTCCGATGGGTTGCATCAATTTTATTTAAGTCACCTTTTTTCCTTTAATTGAAAATAATTTAGAATTTAGGTCAACTCTACTAATTACAATTGCCATAAAAAAATAAAAAATACATATTATTACGTACCATAAATTCAGATTGTCCTACAGGTTGGGGGCCGTGAATAGGATCTTCACGTTGGATCGATCTGATGCGAATTCAGTCTCTATAGTTTCAAACCTGAATCCTATACAACATAACTAAAACACGAGGTCAGAGGACGGTAAAAATTACTCCTACGTAAATCTTTCGACGCTCAAATCAGATATCTTTCCAAGATAATAAAAAGATGCAAAGAGAAAATGTGAATACATGTATTGGTGGATGGAGCGTGTGATCAGTTTGATAGACGGTTTAGGAATGCGCCCTCTTGAGGAATGTCTTAGAAGGCAGCAATTTATATGCTTGAAGGATGACCGGCCACTTGGTAGGAGAGATAAATCATTGAAGGATTTAAGGGGCAGTGCCCACTCAGTCTCTTTTCCCCCTTTTTCCTCCTGCTATTCTTTAGCATCTTCCCTTTAGAACTTTCCTAACTCCTCTGGGGCTTCTCCCCTTTTCTTTGTTTTTTCTCCTGTGTTTTCCCCTCTTCCGTTGAGAAGAGGATATTTATTAAGGTGGAGGTGGTTATTCTCCTCTATAACCATCGATCACAACCACTCATAATATTTGTTTGTGGATAAGATGAAGCGGTTGAGTGATTTAAATTTTTTTAAGATAGGTATATCGAGCCCATCACTGACCCCCCATGTCGGGTGGTTCAAAATTTTTAACCCCGGCATGCTTCTAACGAGACCCTATCTGTAGGTCTGGATTTTTCAGCTTGTTATCCTTAGAAAATTTGAAGTTCAAAATCCAACTTCTTCTGGACCACTCGATAATGTATCCAAGTTTTAAAATTCAACCTCTTTCGGGCTGCTTAGTAATGTAACCGAAATTTAAAATTCGACCTCTTATGGGTCGCTTGGTGATGTAACCGAGTTTTAAAATCTGACCTCTTATGAGCCACTCGGTGATGTAACCAAATTTTAAAATCTGACCTCTTATGGACCACTTGGTGATGTAATTGAGTTTTAGAATCTAACCTCTTATGGGCCGCTCGGTGATATAACCAAGTTTAAAAATGAGACAGCTTATGGGCCGCTCAATAATATAACCAAGTTTATAAATTCGACCTCTTATGGACCGTTCGGTAATGTAACTGAGTTTTTAAATCTGACCTCTTATGAGCCGCTTGGTGATGTAACTGAGTTTTTAAATTTGACTACTTATTAACCGCTCGGTGATGTAACCGAGTTTTAAATTTTGACTTTTTATAGGCCGCTCGATGATATAATCGAGGTTTTAAATTTGACATCTTTCGGGCCGTTCGATGATATAATCAAATTTTAAAATTTAACCTCTTATGGGCTGCTCGGTGATGTAATTGAGTTTTGAAATCCGATCTCTTCGGGCCGTTCGGTGGTGTAACCGAATTTTGAAATGCAAGCATTCACACGAGCTTGCAAAATGACTACACTAATAATTACACTATTAAAGTATGTCACTTATATGATCATACTAGTATGATGCATGCAAGATTTACCCGGATTCATCATAGATCCATCTTTAGTGCTTGCAGTGCTCGGGATAGATAGC
>JAOVVI020007777.1:0-14639 GCA_028571085.2 Nepenthes alata
ACAATGGAGTAAAACAAGATCGGCAAAGTATTTTTCACAACTTAGAAAATGGCACGCCTAGGTCGGCGATGACTGAAGTAAAACAAGAGACAAGGAAGTTTTGATCTTTTTTTTTTTGCTACTCTTCACCTTATTCATTCTCTCTTTCTCTTTTCTACTCCCCTTTTTCTTACAGGTAGCGCTCTCTACTCCCTAATTTTACAAAGTATTGCAGCGAAATCTAAAGTCAAGGTTTCCTTACTATCGTTTCCCTTTATAAGCCCTGAAGCGCATTTCCCTATGTTTTTGTTCCAAACTTGTTTTCTAGGTGTCATTCGGTATCAGCGTATGGTCACCCTTTGAACTCAGCATCTGCCCAATTGCCCCTTCGACCTCTGCATCCGATCCGCCCTTTGGTCTCGACACTTGGTTTGCTTTTGGCCTCTGCATCTAGTTTGCTATTCAGCCTTTACATCCAGTTGCCCTTCAGTCACTCACTGCACACACAAACACTATGATTCTGGCAAATATAGGTCAACTTTATTAACAACAATATGTTGGCTAGTGGCAAATGAGGCATGATTAGGAGAGGCGAGGGGCGCAGCAGAGCTCAAGCACGCCGCAGCACATTCTACTTATTTAATGATAAATATTTTATCATATAAATATATTTAAGATGATTTGTTAGAAGAGTTTATGTAATATTAATATTTACTACATGTGACTATTTAGATGATTATTTTTACCCTTAAATACCAACATTTGATCCCCCTTTTATCCAAATGATGAGAGTGTTGTGTCATAGTCCGAATTTTATAGTTATAAAATCATGTGTTGTGTCTGTTATAATAGAAAAACAGACATTAGCTAAATAAATTACCCAATAACAGTCAAGCATCAAGATTGACTTTGGAATATAATTGTAAAAAATATACATTAGTATTGAATATTTTGAACGTAAGTAAATTATTAATTAAAAATATAAAAATATAAATAAATAATTAATAGTAATAAACTATAATAGGATGTAAAATGTGCACAAGTAAACTTAGCTAGTATTTAACTCCCAAAGGGAATAGACATGCTATCCCAAAGGGAATAGACGTAGGGTGAGCTATATAGAAATATTATTTGATTTATAAAAATTACATGAGATCCAAATTATCATTTATTTGAAAATAACTAAATTAAATTTATTAAATAGCTTGAGCATTTATTAGCGTCTAAAAAACAAGCTTGTCATTTGATTTAAATAAATAAGTAACTATTTATTTATATATATGTTGCGTCTCAGATTTTAGGGTCCGATATAACACGAATACTTGAGGGTGAAAAGATGTAGAAAGGGAGAGAGGAATACCGAAATTTACGTGGAAAACCTCCCCTTGAATGAGGAGAAAAAATCACGATACTTGAGGGCCTGAAAGATACTTCACTATGGGTGGAAGAATTACAAGTATAAACTTGTGGGAGTATCTTCCCCTTTCTCTTCCTAGCCTCTCTATTTCGAAAGCTCTCTTTTTTTTTGGGAATAAAAAAAAGCACATTTCTTAGAGATTTTGCTAGGTATTTATAGTAGGAGAATGTCCCTTAAGAGAGGTCCACGTGGCAGTCGGTATATGGTTGGGCGGCTATCCACTTGCTCTATGAGTCAAGCACGCTGGCGTGTGCAGGGAGGTAAGCTGACGGCGTCGTTGATTAGGTCTTGCCATGCTAGGCGTGCAGGCTCTGGTTGTTAGTCTTGAGATGACAAGGCGTGCTTTGAGTATCATTATGTGATGTGGAGGCGGCGTTTTGCAGTGGTTGCGTGCTCCTTGGTAACAGCGAAGCTGCTGAGCTGGTGTTTTCGACCGTATATGGAAGTCCCCGTCATTAAGCGGCGTATCTTGTCCTTTTGTGAGTACGCAGACTTCATCGAAGGAGACGACTCTCAGATGTCAACTGTTGTCTTAATGATTGAAGGATCTTTGTTTCTTTTGGTGGGTTCTCGGGTCTTTGCTGACTTCTTGGACTAATCTGGGGATTGAAGGAATGTCTGATACCCTCAGACTTTTTACGCTGAATTAGGATCCCGGGCATTTTAAGCCCTCTCGGATCTTTGGGGCCCCTTGGGCTTCTGGGCCTCTCATTTGGACCGTGTTTTATGGGCCATAATATTAGGACCAACAATATTTATCGGCTTAAATCTAACAGATTTAAAGCAATTGAAATAATTTTTGGCGTTATAATTTAGACTTACTTTTATTATTGTAATATACAGAATTAAGAAATTAAATTATTCGAATTGAGCTCATTTTCAAGTTTGTTATATAATGTGTCATATTTGCTGTTAGTATACATGCAAACATTATCATTACTTTTATATTTTTAAACGCTGAATAAAAAACCAAAGAGGAAACCAACCGCCTCATGATGGTGCAGTTCAAAATCTGCCTCGGAACGTGTCCCCAGACGAGGCCATCTGTCTGTCTCTCTTCCGTTTCTTGTTCTTTGTTTTTGTGGATTGTGTAAACAAACGGGAAATTTTTCTCAGTTTCGGCCGGCGAGCTTCTCCTACTCACAGGTCATATAGGTGGAGCTACCTCCATGTGATTAGCTAAGCACAGATTCTCATGCCACTACGACGACTTCTCCTTTATCTCTCTGTAATAGGGCATTAGTCTTTATATCAAATGTCATTCTCATGGATTTACTATCGTTTTTTCATCTAGCTATCCTCTCTTTCTAGCGATCATGGCGGAATCGAATGATATTCATTGCCGGAGTTGTCTGGATACTTCGTCAGATAGTTCCGATGAGGTATTCGTTGATGCCGACGTTGAAATTGCCTCGGAGAACGGTGATGGCGATGTAGATGTGGAGATTGTCGCAGAAAATACCAATGGCGTCGTTTATATGCGCAAGGAAGCCAATATCGGTTCTCAAACCATCACTAGCGGTTCAAACTTATCAGGTGTTTCTTTGCTGCTTTTTAAAATTTTGATTATTCTCTCCTTTCCCTTTTTTTGTTGATTAGCGTTTAGGTTACGCAAGATATTTTGGTGCGGAATGTAATCGAGTGAATCCGGAATTGGTTGAGGAGGGGGAATTCTAAGTCACAACGAGTAGAAGGACAACGTATCAGAGCATCGATTCAGTGGCAAAGTGTTATGATAGTTTGTCCTTGTTTTGGGGAACATTACGTAATATGTGCTGTTTTATCCTGAAGGTCAGTTTCATGGATCGATCTTCGTAAGTAATATTTAATTTTTTTAATTTGGGTGGGGGGCATGGTTGGAATTTTCTTTGTTCTCGGTGGGGTATCGTCTGAACTGGTATTCGTTCTCGGTGGGGGCATCGAGTGAAGTGATTGTGCCAAAGACCTGAGGGGTATCCAGGTTTAATATTTTGTAGGTATTCTCCATTTGTCAGAAAAGGGTGAGTCTTTCTTTTTGGGGCAATTTCACAAAATTCTAGTGGATAATTTATCTTATGACTCTCACACCTGATGTGATGAGGAGGGTAACGGAGTGTGTCAAATTCTAGTGAATTTTTGACATTGGGGAAAGAGTGCAATTGTTATTTCGCCGGATCACTTTTCTGGAATGACAAGATGTTCCTTTGCTGGCTAGCAAATTTGTTGACTTATAGAGATCGAAAAATAGCCACTTAGGGGAGCCTGTTTTACTTGTGGCCAAATGGACACTGTTTCTGAGATTTTGTTGATATTAGAATAGATAAGTATGCTAGGAATATTGTATATTAGTATATTTCCTGATTAAGCGAAACAAGTATTTTGAAGAATTTTTAACTATCGGTGAAGACTATTGTCGAGTACACATCCGTTGCTCGCAAATGCGCCATCTCCCCATATCCATGCCTGATCTATGCTTGATAAATCCATGTGCGTATTTTGTCTATAATGCCCACGTCTGATGTGTGCTCAATCCAAGCATGAGCACCGATTATCTAAAAAGCCTATGCTTGATGTGAGCCTAAGCTGCGCATGAGCGCTGTTTACCCAATGTGCTTGTACCTGATGTGCGCCTAAGTGGTGCACGTGCACTGGGCGTAGACCTATTGCTTAACCTTTTGCGCCTAAAATGCATCTATGTGGCGTACGTCCGCTTGGGGTTGTCTTCTAAACGGCGGCATGTTTTCAATCTAATTTCCTACCTCTTCTATAAGTGTCTCACTTCCAAACATTTATGGGACACAAAAATAATGCAAAATGGTTGCAATTTTAAAAGCTCTTGTTGATAAAAGTGAATAGCCACCATTTGAGAAAATCAAACTTTTACTATTATGATAAACTGTCAATGTTTTCTCACCTAACATATTTCTCCATTGTATGGCACATTAACTCCAGTTCGTAGGCTTTGTCGGGACGTTGGTGGCGTGGGCATTGGGATTCAATAGTATGTAAAAATTCTACAGCAAATGAAATAAAATTAACAAGAAGATAGAAATGTGTTCTATTCTATTGCTAGAAATAAATCTAAAGAGTTCTTTGATTAGAGTCATAAGTCGAGAGTAAGTTAACTAATATTTAGTATATCTGTATCATCTAAGCTATAAGCTTTGTATTGCACATTAACTCTAGTTTGTAAGCTTTGTCGGGACGTTGGTGCTGCGGATATTGGGATTCAATAGTGTATGAAAATTTTACAGCAAGTGAAATAAAATTGACAAGAAGATAGAAATGTCTTCTGTTCTACTGCTAGAAGTAAATCTAAGGAGTTTTTTGATATGTGTCATAAGTCAAGAGTAAGTCGACTAATATTTAGTACATCTGTATCATTTGAGTTATAAGTTGACTTTTTAGTGCATTATTTTCACTGTTTGTAGAAGCTCAGAGGCTCTGATAACTGTTGGTTATCGAGATTTTCTTTCGTCAGATTTATTTTGATACTACAATTAACTGTTAACATTTATTTCGATTTACATCTAGTCGTGAATATACTTTACGTGTTTTGTATATTCAAGTATATCAACTTCCACGAATAAAAGGATCAAAACTATTAGAGATTAGATATCCTCCTAGTCTTTTTCAAAGTAGATAGAGTATGATAGGGGGAAAATATGAATGAAGGTTCTTTATGGGATAGCAATGTTGGGTTTTGGGTTACTCCCCTATGAGTCCCACACCCATTAAAAGTTTGGTTTTTACTTCAGGAGCAATTAGAATGTTTCGCACGACGTTTGTGCAACATTTTGTTTGAACGAAACTTGGGAAGAATCTTTCGTGTAAGGTTTGCTCAAGTAAAGATTTGCGCTTATGAAACACCCTTGATGGGCACTCGATGTCCACATTTGCCCGAAAGACTATGTTGTTTGCATGTGATGTGCACATCAGGGGCACATGTGCACCCGATTCTAATATATACTGCCTAATTATGATTTTAAGATCAATTTTGTGAGTCATTTCGCATAAGGAGTGTTGCATGAAAAGAGAGAAAAGAAAAAGGAGAAAAAGGTGAAAATTTGGGTACTTATTAAAATCCAATTTGAGTTTTATTATTCTTCAAGTTTGGATATGTTGTTTTAGTTTTAGTTGTAGAACGTATTAGTAATTGGGTGTTCATTTTCTTGTTTTATTTTCTTAGTTGGTTGTTAGGTGTGTTGAGGTTAGTGTTAACTGGTTCTTCACACTAGTTATAGTTGTGAAGGGGCTTGATTGGAAGTATTATTTGTAATCAAATTTCCTTGTACTAGAGATTGTTCTGATGTAATGTCTTGTGATTTTGCTTAAGTGAAGAAGAATTTTTATGTAAAATTGATTGTGCAACTTGTGTGTGTTTGGCTGCCTATTTTTGTTTATTGTGTTCAATTGGGAGGAGGATGAATGACGGTGTTGGTGAATTCAGATTCCATTGTGCTATATGAATCCCAACAAGCAAAGTAGGAGAGGAGGGAGAATCGCAGCAATGTGTGTGATACTACTTGGATCTTTTAGGTTTTCCTTTTCTTGCCTACATCTCCAAACCGGGGAGAAGAGTCATTCTTGTTCAAAATTCAGTGAAAGACTAAGAAGCCATTGAGGCATCCAATTGGTGTAGGATCACACAACACTATGAGTCATTGTCTGCGTAGGCATCTTGCCAAATTACTGACATGTTTTTGTTCAAAAAGGCTGACCTGATGATTTCCTGACTCGATACTCATGAATACATGGCTGGAAAGAATTTACACTTTTTTGCTATGATAATTACATTGTAAGTACACAGACAAAGGACTTATTAGGTGTAGACTACAAATTTAAGATTGGATATCTCCACTTTGCTGGATTTGAGATGGTAGTCATGTTAGCTGATTCTATTTGGGCTTATTTATTGTCTTTAATCAAGGGTAATGTACTGGTTGGTGTGTGTTTTTGGGTAATGTGGAACCTTGTTTAATGAGTATTTGGGTAAGTAGTAATAAAAAGACTGTATTGTGAAAAAACAGGCAGCAAAACAAACACTGTTTCTTATGTCATATGGATATCGATAAAATAGGAAAAGAGACTGGAAAAAATCAAGAAAAAGAGTACTGGGCCACTGTAAGCCATAAAGCTTCACATGTTAAAGTTGTGCAGAGCAGAGAAATTTAAAGTGTCTGGAGGATTATCACCATCAGTGTTATCAATAAAACCATCGGCCTTACTAAGTGGTGCAGGCTACATAATCCTTTACTACCATTTAGGAAAATGCATTCTGATATAAGTGTATAAAAATTTTCACTAACAGCATTGTTGCGTTTCGACTCGCGGGGTCACGTGCAACGCAAGTGTGTTTGGAGTGTAGAGGAGGAGAGATTTGGGACAAGGGTTTTACGTGGAAAAACCTCCTTTTGAATGAGGAGGAAAAAACCACAAGGCTCTGGGCCTATTTAAATACTTCACTATGTATGAAAGTCTTTACAGAGTACAAATTTTGGGGATTCCTTCATTGTCTCTTGTTCGTGTTTTTCCTCTCTTAGAACTTCTCTCGTTGGGAAGTTTTGTCACATTCGTTCTTTCTAGTTTGAAAGGGAAGAAGGAGATTCAAGTGTCCAGCCAGGATTTTTGCCGGAGTTGGGATTGGAATCGGGTTGGTCTCTCCTCAGGCAAGAGTTTCTGCTGGGTATTTATAGGCGGAATTGGCCGTTGGGATGAGGACACGTGGCAACTGGTGAACGGCCGGGAGGGTGCCATTTGTCTTGCCAAATATGCCAGACGCGTGAGGGGCCGTCCGTCCGCCTGCTTTTGTGCCAGAAGTAGTTGCGTGTGCAGTGGGCACGCCGCTGGCGCCGCTGGCACCTACTGGTAGGGCCCGAGTGTGTTAGGTACGAAGGTCGTAGGCGTCAGTCCTGATTTGACCAGGCGTGCTCTGGGTCCTGCAGGTGCTGCAGGTTTCTTGGTAACTGGCGAAGTCTGCCTAGCTGGCGCTCTCGGCTGTGTATGTGATGTCCGCGTCTTTGCACGACGGGCTTCATCCCTTCAAGAGTTCGCGGACTTGTCTGAGATAGGTAGTTCTCGGACATTGATCGTCCCTTGCAAGCTTTGAGAATCTTCAGCTTCTTATAAAGGGTCCTCGGGTTATTTCTTGGCGGCTCGGGTGTTCATAGCCACCGTTAGCTCCTTGCGGTGAAGGAGACTTCTCGGGTTCGCTTGGTCAATCTAGCGAGTGAGGCTAACTTAGGCTTTTTGGGCCTCTCGGCCGCTCGGTCCTTCTGGGTCACGACTTTTCCCTTTGGGTTTTTGTCTTGGGTCCTTTTTTTGGGCCCGGTTTTATGGGCCCCTTATATTGGGACCTAACAGGCATGTTTGGTTATTGGAATAGAATAAAGTAGGAATAGAATAATTATTTTTAGGGAATAGAATAAGATGAGAGAAGAGTTGGGAATTTCTATTCCCATGTTTAGTTACTAGAATAAAATAAGTTGAGAATTAGTATTATAATGTTTGGTTATTGGAATAGTTTGAGGAATAGGGTGGGAATTTGTAGTAGTAGTAGTAATAATAATAATAATAATAATAATAATAATAATAAGTTAGGAATAATTATTCCTTATATGCAAGAAATTAGGTATAAGTGTTTCATGTCTGCTTCTTTCCCGTTTACCATGTTCAACCTCAGGTCTTCAGCTAAATTATTCTTCCGCTATTGTACATTAACCTGTCTGCGTTGCAGATGTGCAAAGTCTAGACTATCTCGATCAACCTTATTGTTAAAGCTATTATTAATGCAATATGGTTATCCTCTTAATTTATTTATTTCTATCATATATTAGGAGAAATGTGAAGGTTGATCATTTTCTATCTTGTTCAACCTTTATTCATTCCTTTTTTTGAATATCCATTATTATTTTTTTCCTCTTCATAACTTGCATTGTATTGATTGATATTTCATTTTAAGAAATATAATTTCACTTTTATATCTTGAGGAACAAAATAATACAAGAGAATTGATTCTGATTCTATATATGTATACTTGCATTGCTGAATTCTCTTTGGTCAGGATTCTTTGACAGGAGTTCATCAAGTGAGAACACTGTGTCTGGGGAAACTTCAACTTCAAATCATCTTTCAAAAAGTTGGGGAAGCAAACGTGATAATGCACTTGGCATGTTGGTATCAAAGCTTTTCGATGAAAGAGTTCCTCTCAAAAAGAAGGTTTCATGAATCCCTTAGCATTGACATTAATCATAACAGCATTTACTGTTTATCTGCATGTTTAACTAATTCCATGATCTTCTTGATCTCCATTTGTTTGTTATATTTTTGGGCCTTTCTTGTATCTATTTCATTCTTTTTGAATGGTATATTACTGTCATTTTTATCAATACTTAAATAGAGTTTGAAAAAAGGGCCATCATCCGTATGCCAGATATACATACATTATTCACACACACATACTCACCCATACAGGAAAGAAAAGCTGAAAAAATCTCAGAATTATATATTTCATGAGTCAACAAAATCCAGAAAATGCTGTGCATGCATATAGGATATGTTGTCTATATCCCGAAAAAGAGCCATTTGATCCAAATTTCCTGGTTGATCTGGGTGAAATTTTCTATGCTTCTAAAGCTCTGAAATTTCCCTTCTATTAGCTGTCCAAATGGATGGCAAAGGGTTAACGGGATAGTTGTCCCTCCTATTTTCTTCAGAAGCTCTGAAATTCTTACTCCTGTTTTTCTACTGTTAGATATTTGTTTGATTATAATATTCTGTATGTGAGTCTGCTTTATATTAACAGTCTATCAGTCGTACATCACCATTCTCACTGAGAAAGTATAGCATTTATGGCATAATTAATGCATAAACACAGCAGTTAAGAGCTTGTTTCCCTTGTATGATTAGTTTTTTGATTAGTTTGGCTTATTTATCGCATTATATTGTGGGAACAGATTAATTGTGGTAGCTGGGAGCATAATGTGCATGAATTACTTGATTGGAGTAATACTGTGTGATTCTATCTGAGATTTGTGATGTTTGTTTCACTTGTACCTTGTATTAATCTCTGTGCTAATTGCCTATTTTTTCCTCCCTTGAAGTCTTGAGGGGATTTTTTTGTTTAGGTTCATCTTATGCTGTTATTCATTTATTCGGAAGACTTCATTAATGATTTTGAGATTTTTTGGTGACGTTCTACATGAGATTTCTCATTGTGTAAATTAGAACATATGTCTCAATTTATTTATTGGGAAATTATTTGTTGTGAGTGTGGTGACAGCACGAAGTGGATTTTTATCACTGGATTCTTTTTTTTTTTTTTGAACTTATTGTACACAGCTTATTTTGGAACTTTAATATTCTTGTCTTCCATATTTGTGTTTTGATGGGTTTTCTTTTTTACTCTCCTTTTTCATTATTCTATTTATCTTCGATTGAACTTTTGAGCTTAACACTGAGCAGCTAATTCATTTTTGTCATTTCAATATTCTTTCACACCTGACTAAGTGCTTTGGCCTGAAGTCATTCTATAGCCCGGTTTGATGATGGACATAGGATTTGATATCATCTATTATTTGCAGCTTAAGTGGTTGAACCGACTTGCAACTGTCAAGAGGGATGGAACTGTACAGTTTGAATTCCATGGGGATATTAAACCCTCAAATCTTGATTTTGGAACTGGAGTTGTCTATGGTGAGACCACTGCTGAAGAACAGCTTGATTCAACAACCATTCAGGATGTACCTCCATTACAAATTGTGATGCTAATTGTTGGAACGAGAGGTGATGTGCAACCTTTTGTTGCCATTGGGAGGCGTTTACAGGTATATGCCTCTTCTTTATATCTTCAAATTAATGTTTTTGTTGCTTAATTTTTAACAACTGTCTCTGAAAGATTATTGGAGTGGCAGGTTCTGATCATTACCTTCCTTGATACAACCCCACATTTATTATCTATTGCACCTTATTCAGGCAAAAGTAGGTTGTCAGGCAAAAAAACTGATTATAGCTTGGGAACTGTGATTGTTACTGGATTGCTATGCTGTTGTGCAGTTATTATTTACCTTTTTCCTTTGTGTTGCCGTGACCCTCTTATTTTCTTGTTTCTATGGGTATTTTCAGGCTATTCCACGTGTTTTTCTTCTGAGAGTAGATGTTATTATGAACATTTTCTTTCCTATGTATAGCATTTTGATATTGCATTTTTACATTCTAGTGAAAACTTCTAGTTTCTGCAAAAAGGAGAAAAGATAAAAAGACAACGATGGGTCATTACAGTAATATAGCTAATTCCCCCAGACTGATCCTCCAGCAGTTTAATACAAACCAAATAAAGAACCTTCTGCTGACTCAAATAGTCCTTCCTGAATGTTTTGGGAAACTACTGAAAGAACATATACACACAAATTACAAAGGAAGAAAACTGAAACTCCAGCCTTCCTGAATTCGATTTACATCAACTTGTCTCTTGATTATTTTCCATTGTTTTTTTCTCTTTCCTTGATTTCTTTCCAAGTATTCTCAAAGACTCACTGACTGGGAGTTTTTTTAATCTTTTCTGCACTCAAAACCGGGAACAAATTCATTGTCACCTGCATCCCACTAACTGGATCCCCACTTGATGATATCAATAAAAACAATGATTTTTATTGCAAAATCATCTGTCTTCTTCCTGCATGGTGATGCGCTTTTGCTGTCTACTAATTATGTCTTTGAGTGAGTGGTTGGTGAATGAGAAGGCATGATTTAGTATTGTTGGGCTTTAAGGTATACCTCAGTTTGCACTCCCAGGCCCCTTTCATAAACCTAAAGTACAATCCTTGCCTCAAAGGAGCAATTTCAGGTCTCAGTCATGATGGACAGACACATCAATACGGCTTTCCTTGAAAGCATCTGCCCACCCATAAAAACATGTATGGTAGAAGCTGGGAAAAAAAATTCTTCAAGGAATGCTCTCAAAGTCCTATCTATGTATGTATCTGTGCAATTTAACCCTTGCTTACAATGATTTCTCTATATTCCTTCCTTTTAAACCCAGCTGAACTTCAACTTCCCTTAGTTCTTAAACATTTCTGGAGGATTCACCAAACCCTAACAAGAGTTGTAACTTCTCTTTCCCTCCTGATTATACAGTGAACTCTGCCACCTTCCTTTCTTCTCCCTTCCCTGAATTAAGATGGGATAACCCTTATTATTCTTGCACACACCAAATCAAGGGTTTTTCCCTATGAAATTTTTTATAGTTCTCACCCTTATAATTTTTTTGGTTGCTGATAACCTAAATCTTATCTGTTTCAGGCTTTAAATCGAATCCATTGGTTTTGCACTGTAACTTTCTCCAACTGTTAAAGGTTTTCCATTGATTTGAATCGTTTGACCAGGACTGTAGAATCAGAACTGATGAATTTTTTGTGCTTAGCAGAGCTGCTTGAATAGTCTCACAAGTTGATCTTAGGGCTTGGGTTTGATTTATTGGCTTGTGAATATATACGAATAATTATTTATATCATACCTATTTTTCGTCAATAATATGGAATAAATACATTCTAAATTATCTCATTTCTATATTGCCCCGCTGATGTAGGGAGGAGGGAAAAAGTAGAGAGAAGAGCTATAGAGGGGTAGAGATAAGAACAAAGATTAGGGGGATAGAGATAAGAATGAGAAGATATCAAGGGAGAGAGGGAAAAGGAAGTCATAATTACTCAATTGCAATCAATTTCTCAAACATTCATTCATTAATACTATGGTCCACACAATAGAAGTAGGGTTCTTATATAGAGAACCCGAATCCTTGACTAAGTTGGAAAGAAATATAACTTCCTAACTAAATATGACTTAAATTCCTAAAAGAAAAGAAAATCCGAATCAAATAAAAGAAAATCAAATAAAATTATTGTATAATAAAATCTAATGAAATCGTAATTTTTCAAATATAATAAAATCAAAGAGAATCAAAGTAAATCTTTTCTAATTTGGTATAGTTTGGATGTCCGCATCAATTCTCCGTTGGTGGCTAGAACTTGACTCCGTTGAGTTAAACTTCTGTAGTGAACTTCCCAACCGAAAGTCGAGCAGCAGTACAAGCAGCCGGCAATGTTGATAGATACGTGGGAGGGGAGCTGAAATTGGATTGAGTTGCCAATGTCGTCTGAAGGAATAGAGACGTTTGGTCTAAAGATGGGCAATTAAAAATGTCTTTTTTTTTCTCTATTTTTCTTTTTTTCCTCTTTTTTTTCACTCCTTTTTTTTCAGTCAATTTTTTTGCCTTGCCTTGCGGTTTGCCTCTCTTTTCTTTTTCTTTTTTTTTTCTTTTGTTTTTTTGTTTTCTTTTATATCAGGGGCTTTAAGCCCATAGACGTGGAGAGAGAGAAGGGACACAGTTGATCAGCTCGCACCCTCCCTTTCAGGCCGCGACGATGGCACTTGCTTGGTCTGGCGATGGCGACAGCGACAGCCATGAAGGCGACGGAGACAATGACAGAGATGGCGATGAAGGCGACGATGGGTGCAGACAAAGAAGATGAAGACGAGGACGAAGATGTTGAAGTGCAGAGGGGATAAAGTGTTTGTGCCGTTGTGGTGGTGGGAGACAGGGGGACGAGACTATTGTCAAAGGTGATGACGGGGTGGAAGGTCAAGGACCGGAGGAGTTGGCGATGACACTGATGGTGTGTGGTTGCACGAGATTAGTCTCTGATACCAATTTGATGTAGGGAGATGGGGAAAGTAGAGAGAAGAGTTATAGAGGGGTAGAGATAACAATAAAAACTAGAGGGATAAAGACAAGAAGGAGAAAACACCAAGGAAGAGAGGGAAAAGGAAGCCACAATTGCTCAATTACACTCAATTTCTCAAACATTCATTTATCATTGACCCATACAACAGAAGTAGGGTTCTTATATAGAGAACCCGAATCCTAGACTAAATTGGAAAGAAATATAATTTCCTAACTAAATATGACTAAAATTCTTAAAAGAAAAGAAAATCTGAATCAAATAAAAGCAAATCAAATAAAATCACAGTATAATAAAATCTAATAAAATCGTAATCTTTCAAATATAATAAAATTAAAAGGAATCAAAGTAAATCTTTTCTAATTTGGTATAGTTTAGATATCCACATCACCCATCTTTAGAGCGTCTCCTCTCGTAGTGCAGAAACTATTGTGTTATGCAGTCCACGTGGAACCTTTTGACATTTCTTAGGGTAATCTCTGACCTAGATATATTTTTTCTATCCTTTATAATCCTTCACCCTACGTTCATGTAGACTGCAATAAATCACCAAATTTCATCGTTTAAAATTTTTTCCTGTACTATCCTTCCTCCTCTTCTCTAAGTCACTAACCATATTGTTAGACCATCAGAAGCTCAATTAAGCAATTGTAAGGGGGGAGGAGAGAGAGAGAGAGAGAGGCCGTGAGGGATGGAGAGAGAGGAAAGAGGGAGGGGAGGGGAAGAGGAGGGGGAAGAGAGAGGAAAGGAGTAGGAGAACACGGAGGGAGAGACCATGGAGTGGGTTTATGTTAGGACTATGACTTCAAATAATTTATGATAATAGAATGTGCTTGTGAAGAAATGAGGATAAATGATGTGATATTCTTGCAGGCTGGTTTAACTTCAGTCCTCACTCATCTCCATGTCTTGTGATTGCGCTGATCTTGAGGTTATGTGGGAAAAGTATGTCTGCTGCAAGAATAGTTTAAATCACCACTAGTAGATGATGGAGTTACTATCCATTAATTCTTTCTTCTTCTTCCTTTGAATGTGAGTGTGTTTGTGTGGCCTTGCCTAATGATGTTCTTACCTTTGCAGCCTTTATAACTCGATTAATCTATTTTATCAGCATTGCATCTTTCATAAATCTTCACAGTCCTGATATGTATATTTTATGATTTGATTTGGAGCTTTTTGTTTCAATTGTAGTCATGGATGAAAGTTTTGGTATTAGTGTCAATCACGGCTATATCGGTAATGGTTATATTAGATGATATTTATTGGTATTGGATGTATGAGCTTAAATGTTTTTTTTTGAAAAATTGGAACTTAAGGAAAATTTTGTCCGATAACCTAAGGTGCAAATATCAGTTGATATATCAAAAAAATTGGATAAATTATAGTGATGTATCACTCATATGATGATATATCACGATTTTATCGCAATATCGAAAAATATAATATCAATAGGGTCTAATACATATATATTGGCCGATATTTTATTCCATGATTGTAGCTCTCTACCCAATCCCCCCCCCCGACAC
>JAOVVI020007778.1:0-14638 GCA_028571085.2 Nepenthes alata
CTTTCAATGTTGCTTCTTCTGCAAGAATGTTGGGAAAAAACCACACGCGCTTTCCGAGAATGATCCACAGAGAACCAAAGATTGCAGCTCTCACTACAAACAAGATGAACAATAGTCAATAACCCATGTGGGTAAGTGAACAGAAGCTCTGGGTCCATCTTATTATTGGTAGACATGCAACCAACAAGCAACTTGAGTTTATATTATGTTAAAAATGGAATACCTATCAAATATAGAGTATTATTTATTGAGTGAATGTGAGCCTTGGTATAATGGCAAAATTATTCTATTATGACCTAGAAGTAATGAGTTCAAATCACAAAAAGCCTCTCTTTATTATAGGGATAAAGTTGCATATATCTCACATTCCCTTGCCTCCCATGACATGAGAGCCTCATGTGGTAGGACGGCCTTCTCTTCAACAGAAGCATATCTATGATATCTACAAGAAACTGCCTACATTTATATGTCTTTCTAAGTCAGATAGGCAGACAAATTGTGAACTTCAAAGTCATGTATGGGTGGGTAAATGATTGGTGAGGGTTTGAACCCCAGAAAATGACCCTAGCAAAATAGTAGCCTACTACCATGCTGCCCTTAATTTCACACTCAAGTTAAAAACTGCTACATCATTTTCAGCATTTGCCTAACCATACAGCCACGTTTAGGTCTCAGAAAGACAGTATGAAACCTAGAAGGCCCATTTAGCAATGATCTGTTATCTCAGGCATTACACAGAAGCCAAAAGAGATCCAGTGTGTCTAATCCTGCTGCAGTCATTCTTAAGTGGCCCACTATCTCGGAATTTGCTACAATAGCTAGAAGTAGATATCTTTGCTTTATAAACTTAAATGTATGAAACAAGCACTTTATCACAAGCATGTGTAAGTAATCAAACTCCACAAGTGCCTTAACTAAGGCTACCTACATAAAGCAGTCCAGAATCTTTATCACATAGATTATTCAAAGGCAATGATTCGTCTTAGATTACTGTTTCCTTTGAAGTCTTCATTGGGGTTCTCATTCCAGTGCAAGATAGAGTCAACTGAAATTGAATTACTTAGTCCTAACAATTGAACTACGGTAGTGTTCATCATGGATATAGAATTAGAACTAAAATGGCTGGTTGAAAGGAATAAAGTAGGCAGATAAAGTAAGAGAAAGAATGACTAAGATGCAGATACATACATTTAGGTTATTACACATGGTCAAACAAGTAAATGTCATAGCAATTATAAATTTAGAACTCACAACATGACAAATGAAGGCACCTGCAAAGGAAGACTTCCTCAGATTAGGATGATTACTTGTGCAAGACCGTATCTGAGGAAAATTGGGTTTGGCCTAAGGCCATGAAGTGGAGGTGGGGATGCTCCATTACCGAAAAGACTGTATTCTATATGGTAAGTTTACAAAAAATTTTGATAGAATCCCAAGAATAACAATTTTGAATGATATGACAGCATTCCTTTCCAATAACAAATAGTTAAAAAGCCTCTCCAAGAGTGATACAGAAAATATATTCATCCTTCAATGGGCAACTCAAGCTCAAGTCTTACCAGCCTTAAGCATAATCCAAACAGAGAGATTGATTAATGGAAATGGTTGCAAATATTATGAAGTCCGCTCAGATTATCACTGTCTGCTACGGGTTTAATTATCAATCGCTAAAGCAGAATTGGAAAATCTTTAAAGATGATATGATCAAAGCTATGGCTGATTTCTTTCGCCTCAGCTCCTAAAGTGACCAAATAGTTTTACACCTGAAGTTCCTGGACTTGATGAGGCATGGAGTAGGTCCAAATGGCATCATGTCCAATAAAACAAAGAGGGTGACCCAAGCTCTAACATCAAAGAGTTTATGAATGACTAAATGCTTTCAATCTTACCACTGCCATATAGACAGCATGTTTTCAGGATTTGAACATGTGATTTTCAAGTAACAATAGAGCAAACTTGCTGTGGTGTCAAGGTTCACCCTCATGTTCAATACTGCAATTACAGGAAATGTGTTGCCCTTTTAAACCATATGGGCAGAGACTCAATAGTTATAAATAACATGCATTGACTGCCAACACAAAACAAGAGCAAGAACAAAACTACATATAAAAAGCTATGGCCTATGACATTACGTAAGTGAACAACATGGGTTTGACACTGCTTTCAAATCAACATTATTCTGAGTGTGAAATTTTTTACTAGCAACTTTATTGGAGAATCAAATTTCTCTCGTAGGGAAAGAAATTTTGAAAGACCACTGATCTATTCACACAAATATGCTTATTTACAATATAATACAAAGGCGACAACATCCCCAAAAGCATATACTAGCATATATCATAAGCATACTCCATAAGCATACTCTAACAAAGCATACTTTCTAACACTTCTTTTCAAATTGGAATATAGATATTGATCATGCCAATTTGTTACAATTAATATATGTAACTTGAACTCCACTTAAGAACCTGGTAAAAATGACTACCGGCCAATTATCAAAGATAAATGTGAATTAAGCTCTATTGAAATTTCTTACGAACAAAAGGACAATCTACCTCTTTATACTTTGTGTACTTATGAAATATCTGATTTGATACAATGTGGATTGTTGCTTGATTATCGCACCACAACTAAGAAAACTCTGAACTCTTACAACCAAGAAATCAAATAGTTGTCGAACCACATCACTTTACATGTAACATGAACTGATGCATGATATTTTGATTCCGTGCTTGATTTAGCTATCACATTTTGTTTTTTACTCTTTCATGTCACAATGTTGCCTCCAACAAAAATGCAATAACATGTGGTAAACTTTTGATCATATAGTGAACCAATCCAATAATAAGTATCAGAATATCCATCGACATGATTATGCACATGATTGCTTTGAAGCAAGCCTCATTCTTGTATACCCTTGAGGTACCTTATAATACACATTACAACATCGGAATGGAGAACATGAAGAGAAAGCAAAAAACCAGCTCCTAACACTTGCCGAGAAGGCAATACTTGGACAAATTGCAATAAAATAATTGAGTTTATTAACTAGTCATCGGTATCTTTCAAATTCAGTAAAGATCTCACCATCATTTAGAGATAACTTAATTCTTAGATCTATGGGAACATCATAAGGTTTTGAATCCATCAAATCAGTCTCTCAAAATAAATCCATAATATATCCCTTTTGTGAAAAAAAGATACCGTAACAGCACCTAACAACTTTAATACCTAGAAATAATGGAAACTCCCAATATCTTTGGCCTAAAATTCACTTTGAAGGAACAATTTCAAATTTTCTATGCCAACACTATCGCTACTAATAATCACAATATCCTCCACATATACAATGGAAATAATACATTCAATACTAGAATGATCGTTGTCATAATGAGTGGGCCCAAATTCAAACATAATTTCATTGAACCTACCAAAACATGCATGAGGAGACTTTCAAATCGTAAAAAGGTTTCTTCAATAGACAAACAATGCAACTCTTCCTCATCAGCAAGCCCTATTGGATGCTCCAAATAAACCTTCTCTTAAAAATCACCACATAAGAAGATATTCTTAATATCAAGCTAATGCAAAAATCAGTGATGAGTAGTTACCAACAAAATGAGACGCTTAACAGAAGTCAACTTGGTGATAGAATAGAAAGTCTTAGTGTATTCCATACCACATGTTTGAGCATAGCATTTTGTCACTAGATCGACTTTCAACTAAGCTAAAGAACCATTCAGTTGAATTTCATTGTAAAGATCCATTTACAGACGATGAGTTTCTACCATGAAGGCAAAGAGACTAGATTTTATGTGTGATTATACTCAATGCTTCCATCTCATCCATTATAGTTGCCTATCAATCAAGATGAGAAATAGCCTCAGATACAGATTGAGGTGCACTGATAAAGTTTAAGGTAGACACAAAAGCCTACTAAGAAGAGGAAACGCAAGCATCAAATAGCATAGTAGACAAGAGACATTAAGTACAACTGCAATGACCCTTCTGCAATGCAGCAGAAGGTTTGAATTAGTCCCTTGATTAGGGGCAGTAGTATCTGTAGATGAAATAACCGACTCAATAGGGGCTGACTCAGTATCCGGCTGCACTAAAATAGGAACCAAACACACAATGTGTACCACGAACATAAGCCTAAGAGACAGAGAGACAAGTAGGCACAAGTGACAAAGGTACATGAGAGGGAGATAAAACCTCATGAACAATATCACGTCAAGTAGGATACTAGATTATGGACTTCATGAAGACATTTTTGGGATAAAAGGGTTGAAACTCATGATATGTAACTTCAAGAACACCTAAAAATATCCTAATTCTTAAAAGAAACAATGGTACCCTTTCTAAGTATGGGTATATCCACGAACAATACACCGTAGGGATTTGAAATCAAGCTTAGTCATGTGGGGCCAAATATTATGAACATAACATACACATCCAATTTTTTTTATGAGACGAGGATATAATGACTTTTCAGCTTATAAAACATGACAAGAAATCTCCCTTTTAAGGGCAACTGAGAATAGTTGATTAATAAGGTAACAGACTGCTAATACTGCCTCATTCCAAAACATTTTTGAAACTTTCATTTGGAATAAGCGAGCTCTGACAATATCCATCAAATGTTTATTCTTCCTTAGCTGCTCCATTCTATTGGAGGATGTCAGGACACGATGAAGAATCCCATTATAGGATATAAATCATGAAAAGGAAGCAATATATATATAGTGGCTATATCTCTCCAAGGAACATGAATAGAAGTAAAAAATTTAATCCTAATTTCAGCACAAAACACACAAAAAATATATTATAACTCAGAATGATTTTCATGATATATAATCAAGTGACTCATAAATATTATTGACAAATATAACAAATTAACAAAGTTTCAACTTAAATGAAATAGGACAAAGTCCGCGTATATTTGAGTGAACTTACCCCCCCCCCCCCGGCAAAAAAAAAAAGTGCATGTATTAACTCAAGAGTATTATGACTTGCAATGGTGTTTAGTAAACAAGCACGATTCACAAAACAAATCAGCAATATAATTGATAACTTAGACATGACCTGCTCAGACGAGAGAAGGATGACCTAATTGACAATGAATTTTGAAAAGTGGTAACACTAGAGAAAACAATGGGAGTTGATTCTTCTGTAGCAAGTAGAGACCTCTTGACGCATGACGACCCCTATCAATAATCCTCTTTGACATAAAATCCTAAAATTTACAATGGTTGGAGAAAACTACTGCACGACAATGATGCTCTTCAGTCTTAAATGAATCTATTCATAAAAAATAGATTAAACGAAATATTTAACTAGTATAAAACCAAAAAGTGATCTAATGCCAGGGTCAAACAAACATAATCAATTCCTTTGATGTCTGTAGAGGAGCTATCAGCCATTGTTAGGTTGTGTGAAAGAGAGCATAACTTAAACTCAGATAAGATATCTGTAACTCTAGTCAAGTGATCCTAAGCACCCAAATCAATTAACAAATCTCAATGAGATGTGGGCGAAGGGATTTAATGAGCAAGTATGCATATTCCTCCAAAGATATGGAAATAGATTGCTTAGGGATTGTAACGGGTTTGCCATGTAGCTCCAACACTTATTTCGGGTATGCGCAATTTCACCACAATTGATACAAGTTAGTTTTTCATAATTGTCTCTATCATAATGACAAGAAGCATCCATAATAACCAACAAGCACAATAATCATAGAAGAATAGACAAACTAACAGCACATGGCACTTTGCCCTAAAATGAATGGAAACAAAGTAACAGTTTACATGCAATAATCAGCACAACTAGAAAGAAGCAATCACAAAACCAAAGAACTAGAAGCAAAAATCAACTGAGCCAGAAGAGAGGAAGACTACTGCAGAAATCCTAGTCACAGAGAGTAGCAGTGAAAAGAGTCATAGCACTGTTTAAGAAAATAGAAGAGAAGAGCATATTTGCAGATTCTGCTAGGAACAGGGGAACAGCGTCCACAGAACAAAAGAAAAACCTGACAGCCGCAGAGAAGAATCAGACATAAAAAAGCAGAAACCAACATGCCAGCCCCAACCTTCTAGAGCACGGCCACAACCTCCAACAGATAAAATTCAAACTAGAAAAATAGAGCAGGCTGCTATGTTGACTTTAAGAGGAGAAATTGCTAGAAGATCCAAGAAGTTGAACAAAACAACCACAAAGAACATAGGCACAAAGAAATTGCAAGAAATCAAACATACTGAAGGAATCACATAAATTTGCACACGTTGTAGATGAATTAAAATGAATCTAATGAGGAAGTTGCATGTGCCCCCCAAAGCTCCTTCAAGGTTGAGTAAATTTGCCCCCACATTAAGCGAATCGAGGAAGAGAATTTTCAGATCAAAGGTTCGTGCAGGAAAACAAAATCTCTCAAATTGATGCTCTAGAGTAATCAAATCATAAAATCAACTAGGGCCTTTGTTTGTGGAAGTTAAGGCGAGCCGGAAATGGAGGTTGCAGGCAGTGGCAGGGTCGGCGGTAGAACAAACTTGTTCTAGTACCATGTATAACAATAAAAGAGACAGGAAAGAAACTGGTGGAAGACCCACTTCTGGGATTTGGATCTATTTACATATATACAAGCTTATTTACAATATAGTACCCTTACAATGCTACAGCACCCTTACAAAAGCATATAATGGCGTACCCTAAGCATATTCTAAGAAAAACAACCAGACAAGCTAAAGAGAATAACCTGTCAAGACTTACATAGAAGAAGGCAAAGTATCAGGAGAAGAACCCCCGCACATGAGTACAGTACCATTAGTTTGCATTGATGGGGGTATATAGGAAACAAGCAAATTGCCAGTGTCAACAATGGCCAAGAGAATGAGAGAAGTGTCTGCCATAATGGCCGCTGCTTTACAAATGTCCAGACAAAGAAGGTGTCATTCTCTGAAAACGTTTGAATCTGCAACATAATAAGAAATATTTAAGGACTTGACTGATTCCCAGTGACAAACTGATGCTACAAATAGCAGTTTGCAGCAAAACAATGAGATTTGTTTTGGGCCAGGGTACAGAGAATATTTTAATATTCTTTGATTAACAAACCCCAGAACTACAAAACCAGAAATGTAAGATTTTAAATAACCAATTCAATTAAAGAGATTAAAGAGTTACAATGAAACAGTAGCTGCTTGGCAAGGAAAAAAAGACCGCACACCAACATTATCTAGAATGTGGATAATTGCGATACATAGACATTAACGGTACGTTTGGTTGCTAGAATGGAATAAGGTGATAATAGAGTAGTGATTTCAGGGAATAGAAAAGGATGGGAATAGGGTTGGAATTGTTATTCTCATATTTGGTTGTTGGAATAGAATAAGATAGAAATTAGTATTCAATTATTTGGTTTGTAGAATAGCATGAGGAATAAGGTGGGAATAGTGATAATAATAATAATGATAATAATAATAATAATGATAATAGTAATAATAATAATAATAATAAAACAAAATAATAATAATAATAATAATACCAAATAATTAATAATAATAATAAACATAATAATAATAATATGTAATAATAATACCTAATAATAATAATAATTAAATATAATAATAATAATATGTAATAACTATAACAATAATAATAATAATAAAATAATAATAATAATAATAATGTATGGGAATAACAATTCCAAATTTGTAACCAAACGGAAGAATTTTTATTCCCAGGAAATAGAAATTCTATTATCACCTTATTCCCTCTAACCAAACATGCCATAAGGGAATGTGGAATTCTTGTGACATGCTCGAAATTTTAAGACTAATGACCTCTATTGAATGTACCAAAATGTGATAAATCAAAATAAAAGTCATCAATGAGGATATTAGACTGTAGTAAAGCTCCTAATCAAGAGACAACTCACCAAAGTGCCTTTCTAGAATGACTGAATGGCACACAACATGATATTGAATACAAGAAATTTCTTTATAATGCTGATTATGAGGCCGCAGCATTCAATCTTGTTTAGATAGCTTTTTTTTTTCTGAGAAGTGTAACTACGAAACTTGTTAAGATGATATTTTAGAAGTCTAATCTAAAAGTTATAGCCATATAACAGGTATTTACAATCACTTGATTTCATAGGAAAAAGAAGATATATTCTTCTATTGTACTCCTAATTAGTGTCCCAGTGGCTCCCGTGAAAAAGCATCATTTATATTTCAAGCATATATTTCTTAAGCTTTCAACTAAGCAACCCCTTTTTTGTTCAAAAATTTCTAGTAAATGATATCAGATTGAAGGATCCAAATTGTAGTTCAGCGGTTGGACAATCCTGACAACTTAGAAATACTGTACCAGGTCACTCATAAGCTGCTTGCAAGACAAATATCAGTGCTGCAGGAAAAGCTTGATCTCACGCATAAGGGTTTTTTTTGGTGATCAGTAAGGAAGAAAGTGTATTCCAGAAAGAAACCATGATGGGTCATCACTTTAGGTCTTTCTGAACCTCTCCATCATCATGCCTCTAAGCAAGATCAAATCAGTCTTTCTGTTTGTGTTAGGAGTTTTAAATCAATCCCTAGTCTTAAAATGCATCCAGAATCTAAAGTTACATAATGCAATATCCAAATAATTTCATAGCCAGAAAAGAATTACGCATGCTTATGTACAGCAACTATAATTTGCATACATCCAATAATTATCATTCACACTAGATAATTGGTAATCCACATTCTATAGGCACCAGAATCCTGGCTATTGATTTCTACACCATCCTAGCTCTAGTGGGTCAGTTAAACTGGTAGAATGCCACCTCTTCCATAAGAAAGACCAAGATTAAACTCGCCTTGGGCTATGCGTGTGAGTTTCCTCACCAATCAGAAATCAATTTATTTCTAAGTTATTCGGGATTAAGCAAACTCTAAGTTGCATGCACGAATATGTGTGCACATATACAAGACAGCCTCCAAAGGCTATTTCTTGATGGATTCATTTCTAGTAAATTATCCAAACTTTGAACAGTTTGCCCTCAAATCTAAAGGCTTCAGATTATATATCACATCTAGATACACTAATGCTTTTTATCACTAAATTTAGGTGCTCCTACGAAGCATAGTTTAATTACAAAAGTCATAGACTGGAAACCACAGTTCTCCTGTCAGCTATGCCAAAAAATTAGTTCACAAAGTTGAGAGGGAGGAACTAACAGGAAAGATCTCCAAATTTGCTGGCCATGTAGACAGCTTTTTCTTGCCTGGCCTGACAGTTTTGACAACACGGTCACATCGCACTATAATATTCTTCTTCAGCAAAACATTGCCAATATCTTCTGCTTCTAGAGTTATTTCTGATCCCAATATATCCTTCACCTCTGAATGGCTTCTCAAGAAACTGACAAAATCCTTGCCTCTGAAGTACTCCACACGTGTCTCCTGTAAAACAGCCCATCTTGACTCTAGATCCTTATGGTCTCTCACCTTCTCAGCAAACAGCTGATACACATCCTTCCCTGTAGATTGTTTCTGAAATGTAGGTTTATATTCCACACTAAGAACATATTAAAAAGAAACAGCAAACAATAAAGAGTAAAACAATAACGCAATAAAGAAAAGAACTTCATCAGTTGGACTAACAGTAAAAAGTACATGCAATCTCCCAAAAAAAGATGCTTCGAACCACATCTACAATGAGATTAAGCCATTCAGGCAGACAGAGCATCAGGACAGCAAATGGACAAACTAAAAATTACAACTATGTATCACATACTGCAATATTATACAGCATAGGATATAACTAACACGGCTGGAAAAAAAAATGTACGCCAGCATATACTGGCAGCCTCATTGCTTTAGCAATTGTCTCCAACACTAAAAAACATGATTTACAACTTACCTACCTAGAATAAACAAAGCAATTACTATTGAAATAAATCAGACCACTGATTACTACAAGCCTTTATTCTAACAAATTATCCAATTCATTGGCATACCCTTAACCATTGAACAAAACGTGTTCATGAGATGCCAAAATACTATAGGATGTATCACAGACTCACAGAACTATTGGCTAATAAATCTTTCTTCCCTTTCTTTTTTTTTTTCCTGTTTGATGTAACAAAAATAAATAGTAAAAAAGCTAATGTCCACTCCATGAGGATCAGCATGCTGTTTCAGATAGCATATATGGCCAATAAGAATCACATAATTGTGTGAAACATGACCAAGAAACAATAGGAAATGCAGAAAAGACCCATAGTCCCCAAGACCGAACAAACAAAACCCGCCGTGGTGCAATTCTACTAGGCTTTAGTCTAAGAGAGTTCAGAACCAATCTAAATATGCATTAAAGTCAACCTCATCGAAAATCCTAGAAATTCCCATCCAACACTCCATGAATTGTAGGAGGCTTGTGATATTTGATCAAACCAAATTTAGTTTTTCCCACTAAGTGAGTCAGCTACAAGGATCTTCACCACCATTCAGTTCTATTATATGTCATTTATTTTGGTAGCTTCAAAGATGCACAATAATAGTCAATAGTTTCCTTCAAATTTATCTTTTGCCTTTCTTTAAATTTTTGTAATGATCCTCTTTCATTCCCCAACCCCTAGCATCCCCTTCCCTGTGCCCTAGATGGTCATAAGTCTAGTGGAATTTATTTACATAAATTTTAGTGAAAACTATAAGTAATATACTTAATGATTTATGCATTTGGACGTGTGGAACTAGACTGATCCAATCCAGTAAATGTTCAGCTGAGTTGTTGGATCATTTTTGAAAATCTCCAGGTCAATTACTGGACCAGCTCAATCCAATCACTTTGCCTGACGTCTATATTATACTTGACGGTCTAACAAAATGCTAACACCTTGCTTAGTGCTGACCAATGACTTTCCAAACTAAGTTCTGAAACTAAGAATATGCCCCTTCAGACACCTAAAAAAGAATCTCTGATACAGGTTCATCTTGAAAGCTAAAATCTTCTCAAGCATGTGAAGGAAAGTACGACCTTGAACAACTCCACAAAGAGAGGCAAGCCTTTCATACTACATGTGCTGTCTTATCAGAGTGGCAAGCAAATCTCTCTCTCTCTCTCTATTTCTCTCTCTCTTTCTTACATGCACAAGAGGCCACTGATATGGTTGTATTTGGTTTACAATCAAAAATTGATTAACTAGTCGATAGAAAGGTTCATCAATTTGATGGCTTTCGAAATTCTGCACGTACTACTCCTTTGAAGACAAAATTGTGATGGTACTCAGAATTCTCCATAACTGCAGCATAATAATTCATCAAACTCTGCCGCGAGAGCAGTTCAGTTAAAACAGTAGTCTCACTTGACAAAATAACACGACACTAACTGGAATTTCATAGGTAAAAACACAAACATATAAAAGAGATTAAAAGATCAATCAAGTTATTATCCAATCAACATACGTATCTGATAACTATATTTTCACAAAACAAAAGTAATACCTAATAATCCCCAATCGTAACACCATTTGTTGTTCCCTTAAACACAATACATCAGAAAAAATGACTAATTCGACAATGTGATAAAGGTCTGGGACCATGGGCCCTAAATCACGAAATTACAGTAAAATTTTGCAAAAGTCAGAGACAGAGAATACTGACCCTAGAAGGAGTATCGCTGCCGCCATTTTGTGTAACCCCTGCAGATCGCCGAACTTTCTTCTTCTCTGCTCCTGGCTTCTTCATCCCTCGCTTTTCACTCTCCTCTCCGTCCCTTCGGCTGTGTGACAAAGTCAGAAAAAGAATATTAAAATATTTTACCATTTTTACACAATTGGTGAGCATATTCTTTTGAAATAAGATAAATTTAATTTTTTAAAATTATAAGCATATAATATTAATTAAATAATTATATTATTTTTTAAAAAAATAATAATCAAATTTTTTAAAAATAAAATTAACAGTTTAATACTAACCAAATAGGCATAATTAAAATACTACTATGGATTTGGGTAGTGCTTGTGGTGTAGTTTTACTCTTTAGATTTTTTTTTCTTTTTTTCTTTTTAATTCCCCCCTTTTAATTTGTTTTTTCTTTTAAAAATTTATTTTATTATGTTTTTATTTTTAAATTTTTTTATAAAATAAAAGATATCAAAAAAAATATTTTTTATAATTTTTAAATCCCATTAATAATATTTTAAAAATATATTATTATAAAATTATTATTTTATAAATTTATAAAATATAATCCTCCTTACATAAAAATATTTTAACAATATATAACTATAAATTATTATTTTATAAATTTAAAAATATAAATTTAACCAGGTACTATGTGAATCTATGGATAAGGTTGGTTCACACTTCCATCGCATACCCGCAAGCCAATGGATAAGTGAAAGTAACAAACTGCATGCTACTATACGGGTTGAAGACGAAGTTAGAAGACGTTAGAGGCTCCTAAGCGAACGAACTACTATCTGTCCTATGGTCATATATGATAACTTTGAGGGAGTCGACCTGTAAGATATCCTTCAGCCTATGTTATGGGACTAAAATAGTTATCCCAATAGATGTCGAACTACCTAACCTTTGAGTCAAATGCTTTGACCCACTAAGTCGACCCTAGGCGGACGAACTACTATCCGTCTTATTGTAATATCCCGAATTTTTGTTCGGATTAATTTAATATTAATCATAATTTTGGGCAAATTGGACGTGACAAAATTAATTAAATATTGAGAAACTTCGGGAGGATATTTGGATCGGTTGGGCTGGTGCCGGGGATGCGCCCGTGTTGTCCAAATATCGATTTAAATTTTGGATTAAAAGAAATATAAAATGATATATATATATATGTAAAACGAAAAAGAAAAAGAAAAAAAAAGAAAAGAAGAAAAAAAGAAGGGTGAGAAGAGTCGGGGAGAGAGAAGGAAATGGGGGAGGAGTTAGGGTTTGCAGCGAAGGAGGAAGAAGAGAGGAGGAGGGAGGCGGCCGTTCGTCGGCGACGGCGACGGCGGTGACGTGCGACGAGGACGGCGATGCCGGTGGTTGTCGGTGGTTGGAATTCTGGCCGGTGATGGTTTCGCGAAGAGAAAACCGTCGAGGATGCCGACGGACTTGGTCGGCAGCTATTTTACGGCGGCGATGCAGGAATCGACGGCGATGGTGGTTAGTGGTGGCCGTGGGAGGAGCAGCGGTGGCGTCGGCTGAGGCGATCGTGGGTTGGCGAGGAGGATCGACGACGGCTGTGCGAAGAGCAGCGACGACCTCGTGACCGCGCCGGCGTCGGCTGGGTGAGGCCGAGCAGGTCGGCGACGGCCAGGTGAGGCGGCGCTGTGGTGGAGCTGCGACGGAGAAGCGCCGGTGGCGGCTGGCAGAGGCGCACGCAGAGGAGAGAGAGAGAGGACGCGGTGGTAGGAGAGAGAAAGGCTCGATTGGAGCACTTCGGGACATCCTTTCTTCAGATCTGTAAAGTATGAGGTCCAGGCAAGTATCTGTAAACCCCATCTTTGGTCTAATTTAATTTTTGATATATTTTGGATACTGTTTAGAATTTTTACTAACATACATGAATTTTTTATACAACCATTTATTTATTATGGACATATATGTGTAGTTCATTTGATATTTTGAGGGTTGTTAGATTGTGTTTTATGATTTTGAAGAATTTAATTTTTTTTTCTGAAAGTCTAAATAATTTATTAGACATTGTATATATTTATATTAATATATTTGTATAAAAAAAATGAGCATGAAACTTTGCATTGGCCGAGCAGTCACATGCACGTGTCGGGTTGTGGTCACTACATTTGGATTTGGAAATTAGATTCTGGCCAGCTCCCGACGGAGAGATTATTTCGTTATTTGGTAATCCCTTTCCGCCGGCAGGAAAGGCTTGGAGTAGTTACCCTTCCCGCTTGGATAATTTGATTTGACCTTAGAATATATTTGGACGTCCTAATATATCTGACAAGCTTAAGGAATGCACCCAAAATTACGGTTGACAAAATAAAGTGAGCAACCTTATCTATGGGTGCACAGAACATGGATTTTGGCATAAGGTTACCGGAATTATGTGTAACCCTTCCTCAAGCTAGTCTTTAATTAATAAAAATCTAAATTCGGTACATAATTTGTATTTTTGTATCAATTGGTATTAGACTTTGATTTGGATATGAATTTTTATACTTGGGTTTGAGATTCGCCGATTTTTGCCTATAATTGGCTTGGTAAGTCTCGTACAAACGATTTTGATTATACGTTTTGATCCGGACATTTGGAATAGCTGTCACGGTGCTGCTTCGATCATATATACGTCCCGACGATGACTATTTTTGAAATTTGGACATTTGTTTGGATTTGGATATTTAATTTTGAGTACGAGACTACCATTGGATTTTGAAATTTGGATATTGGATTTTGGCTGAATTTGTATTATCGACAATTTGAATTTATTTTAAAATTTGATTAGATTTTTAACTAATTTGATATTTTCTCTGATTTATTAGACTACTTTTGACTAAATATGATACTTACTGGGCATTAGGCTCATTTTTCTGTTTTGTCCCTTCAGAATAAAAGATTCGGATGCAGTATAGGAGTAAAGACATGATCGGTCAAATATTCGTTCGATTTGGTGAGTTTTAA